>CM042433.1:33887071-33919571 GCA_023631565.1 Gymnocephalus cernua | reverse complement strand
GTGCGTCCCTGGGGCCAGAGCGGGCGATATAGAATCTAATCTAAAGCTGCTGGCTAAAAATAAAAATAACAGTAAATACAGTAAGATCATACTCCACGTAGGTGGCAATGATACCCAATTATGTAAATCGGAGATCACTAAAATTAATGTTGAGTCACTTTGTGCATATGCAAAGACTATGTCGGACTCAGTAGTTTTCTCTGGACCCCTGCCAAACCTGATCAGCGATGAAAAATACAGCCGCATGTCATCCTTCAACCGCTGGTTGAAGGAATGGTGCCCAGCTAATGATGTGGGCTACGTAGATAACTGGAAGGCGTTCTGGGGAAAGCCTAGTCTGATTAAGAGGGATGGCATTCATCCCACTTGGGATGGAGCCGCTCTCATATCAAAAAATCTGACCGAGTTTATTAGCGGTCGTAAACCATGACAACCCAAGTTAGACATCAGTAATCAGAGGTGCAGTGCAACGTGCTCCTCTGTGCCTCCGTTAGAGCAGCCGCCCTCTCATAGTCTAATAACCACGGTGTCTGTCCCCCGACTCAGATCGGTTAAATCAAAGGTTAACAAAAGAGGAGCTATACTTAACAACCTGATTGGAATTAAAACAACATCTGCAATGATGGAACAGAATAGGAAAATCAGATGTGGACTATTAAATATTAGATCTTTGTCTTCTAAAGCAGTATTAATAAATGAATTGATATCAGATAATCAAATTGATCTATTCTGTCTTACCGAAACCTGGCTGTGCAATGAAGAATATGTTAGTTTAAATGAAGCAACTCCTCCCAGCCATAATAATACTCAAATTCCTAGAGGATCAGGCCGAGGAGGGGGAGTTGCAGCGATATTTGATTCAAGCCTGTTAATTAATCCTAAACCTAAACTAAATTATAACTCGTTTGAAAGCCTAGTTCTTAATCTTCAACATCCAACATGGAAAACTGTACAGCCAATTATATTTGTTGTTGTTTACCGAGCTCCAGGTCCGTATTCAGAATTTTTATCTGAATTCTCAGAGTTTTTATCATGTTTAGTCCTAAAATCAGACAAAGTACTTATTGTAGGTGATTTTAATATTCACATGGACATTGACAACGACAGCCTTAGTATTGCTTTCAACTCACTATTAGATTCAATTGGTTTCAGTCAGAGTGTGCATAAGGCCACTCACTGTTTTAACCACACCCTCGACCTTGTGCTGGCATACGGCATCGAAATTGAAGATTTAATTGTATTTCCGCAGAATCGTTTATTATCAGACCATTTTTTAATAACTTTTGAATTCTTACTACCCGACTATATGAAATTAGATAAAAGCTTCTAAGCTAGATGCCTATCTGACAGTGCTATAGCTAAATTTAAGGAAGATATTCCAACAGCATTTAACTCAATGTCATGCTTTAATATAACAGAGGACCTTTTTGTTAACTTCAGTCCTTCCCAAATTGATAATTTTGTAGACAGTGCTACGGCCTGCCTACGGACGACTTTAGACTCTGTTGCTCCCCTCAAAAAGAAGACGAGGAAGCAAAGGAAACTAGCACCTTGGTATAACTCCCAAACTCGCAAACTAAAACAAATATCGCGAAAACTGGAAAGTAAATGGCGTTCCACCAAACTGGAAGAATCTCGTTTAGATTGGCAAGACAGTCTGAAAACCTATAGGAAGGCCCTCAGAAATGCCAGATCAGACTATTACTCATCAATAATAGAAGAAAATAAGAACAACCCAAGGTTTCTTTTCAGCACTGTAGCCAGGCTGACAGACAGTCACAGCTCTACTGAGCCATCTATTCCTATAGCTCTGAGTAGTGACAACTTCATGAGCTTCTTTGATGATAAAATTATAACAATTAGAGATAAAATTAATCACCTCTTGCCCTCAACTTCTAACAGTTCACTTTCAAATGCAGGACTGCTAGAAGGAACAACAAGACCTGACATATACTTAGACTGCTTTTACCCTATAAACCTTCAACAATTAATGCTAAGAGTCTCTTCAGCTAAGCCATCTACCTGTCTCTTAGACCCCATCCCAACGAGGTTACTTAAAGAAGCGCTACCACTGGTTAACATTTCATTATTAGATATGATTAATATGTCCTTATTAACAGGTTATGTACCACAGTCATTTAAAGTAGCTGTGATTAAACCTATTCTGAAAAAACCCACCCTCGATCCTGAGGTCTTGGCTAACTATAGACCAATATCTAATCTTCCCTTCCTCTCCAAAATCCTTGAGAAGGTAGTTGCTAATCAGTTATGTGATTTCCTACATAGCAATAGTGTATTTGAGGACTTTCAGTCAGGATTTAGAAAGCATCATAGCACAGAGACGGCACTGGTGAAAATTACTAACGACCTTCTAATTGCTTCAGACAAAGGACTTGTTTCCATACTTGTCTTACTAGATCTTAGTGCTGCCTTTGACACTATTGACCATACCATCCTGTTACAGAGACTGGAACACTTAGTTGGTATTACAGGAATCGCACTGAGCTGGTTTAAGTCCTATTTCTCTGATCGATCTCAATTTGTTAATGTTAATGACAAATCCTCCAAGTACGCTGAAGTTAACCATGGCGTTCCACAAGGCTCAGTGCTTGGACCAATTCTATTCTCCTTATATATGCTTCCTCTAGGTAATATTATTAGGAAACACTCAATAAACTTTCACTGTTATGCAGATGACACCCAATTATACTTATCAATCAAACCAGATGAAATCAGTCAATTAGCTAAACTTCAAGCATGTATTACAGATATAAAATCATGGATGACCTACAACTTTCTGATGCTAAACTCAAGCAAAACTGAGGTGATTGTGCTGGGTACTAAACACCTCCGATCCTCAATATCCAAAGATATAGCTACCTTGGATGGTATTGCCCTGGCCTCCAGCACTACTGTCAGAAATCTAGGAGTTATTTTTGACCAGGATATATCCTTTAATGCCCACTTAAAACAAACCTCAAGAACAGCCTTTTTTCATCTTCGTAACATTGCCAAAATAAGGAACATCCTGTCTCAGAATGATGCTGAAAAACTAGTCCATGCCTTCGTTACTTCCAGGCTGGACTATTGTAATTCCTTACTATCAGGATGCTCAAACAAGTCACTTAAGACTCTCCAGCTGATCCAGAATGCTGCAGCTCGTGTACTGACAAGAACTAAGAAAAGAAGAAGAAGAAGAAGTCCCATCATCTGCTGAAAGAGCTGAATATTTTAAAATTTGAATGGTTTAAATAGCTGAAAGTATGCAGAAGTTACGGAGAGCCAAAAAACGTACGGAATAATAATAAGAAAAAATAAAGAACAGAATAACAATAGTTGGGAATGCTGTATAAGCATTCCCACTAATAAAGAACAGAATAACAATAGTTGGGAATGCTGTATAAGCATTCCCACTAAAAAAGAAAGAACAGAATAACAATAGTTGGGAATGCTGTATAAGCATTCCCACTAAAAAGAAAGAACAGAATAACAATAGTTGGGAATGCTGTATAAGCATTCCCACTAAAATAAGATATAAAGAACAGAATAACAATAGTTGGGAATGCTGTATAAGCATTCCCACTAATAAAGAACAGAATAACAATAGTTGGGAATGCTGTATAAGCATTCCCACTAAATAAGATATAAAGAACAGAATAACAATAGTTGGGAATGCTGTATAAGCATTCCCACTAAAAATAAAGAACAGAATAACAATAGTTGGGAATGCTGTATAAGCATTCCCACTAATAAAGAACAGAATAACAATAGTTGGGAATGCTGTATAAGCATTCCCACTAATAAGATATAAAGAACAGAATAACAATAGTTGGGAATGCTGAATCAGCATTCCCACTAATAAAGAACAGGATAACAATAGTTGGGAATGCTGAATCAGCATTCCCACTAAAAATAAAGAACAGAATAACATTTGTTGGGAATGCTGAATCAGCATTCTCACTAATAAAGAACAGAATAACAATAGTTGGGAATGCTGAATCAGCATTCTCACTAATAAAGAACAGGATAACAATAGTTGGGAATGCTGAATCAGCATTCCCACTAAAAATAAAGAACAGAATAACAATAGTTGGGAATGCTGTTTAAGCATTCCCACTAATAAAGAACAGAATAACAATAGTTGGGAATGCTGAATCAGCATTCTCACTAATAAAGAACAGGATAACAATAGTTGGGAATGCTGAATCAGCATTCCCACTAATGAGTTAAGATAACACTTGCAATTTTAAAATGTCAGCAGGGATAACGTTAGCATTTGCCGTTTATGTGCCTTATCAACATCTGGCGCAACATTATGCCTGTCCTTAGGTAACGGTAGCCTTGAATGTGAATTATGTACCAGTCGTAATGTTAGCTAGCTAAATATATAGGCTAGCTAACAGTTAACTATATTATAGTTGTCAGTTGACTAACGCTAACGTCAGCGTTCCATGTTTAACTTAAGTTCCTATTTCCTCGTGCAAACACGGACCTGACAAAGACAGTGGCAGTTAACTTAGTAACGTTAACTTGCTAAGTAACGTTATGTTAGACTGTTTAGCAGGTTAGCTTGATTAGCTAGCCAGGTACTAATACTAGTAATTAAAGAAACGTCATAACGCTCCGTTGCTCCTAACACTAGGTAGTTAACATTACATGCTAGCTAAGCTATCTCAGCTGACTAACTTTAATTTGGTTCTACTTTATGAACAGTGAACCACACGTTGTAATTAACATTTTACCCCTGCTTCATTCAAGATTGTGTAGCAAGTTACAACATGACATTACACAGAGAGACTGCTTTGTGGACCACAACATCTTAATTTGAACGTGATCGTTATTTTCACTCAATGTGTCCAACTTAACATTATCATTCTGTCTTTCCAGAGAGAATGTTTCCATTCTCGCTTTCCACATAAAAGTAGATGGACAGAGAATTGAACAAACTCAGAAATAAGATATAGGCTACCTGCTCTACTTAGAAGTGTCTCTCCTTCCAGTCCAGATCACTCAGTATGTAATTAAATATGTATTTTAAGTTTCATTTTTGCTGTAAATCTAAATAAATAATTACCTGGTGGTCAATGCTGGCAAGCCACCACAAATACATCTATGTATAGTACTGGTACAGTAATGTTGAAATGTTTAAAAAAATCTCACCCTAATTCTTTAATCCCTGTTTAGGCAAGATGGAAGAAAGGAGGATACAAGATTAAGAAGACCAAGGAGAAAAAGAAAGCTAAAGTAAAGAGATGTTCACCATACAGTATCACACGTAATCAGCTGTACCTTACCACATCTTTCTCACCCATGTTATGGCTCTCATTCTGTGTTCGGTTTGACAAGGATCAAGAGGCCAATGACCAGTTAATGAAGGCTGAACCAACAGACCAGACTGAGAACAGGATAGCCCAGAGCAAGAGGGGGCCCAGCAGAGGCTAAGGAGGAGGCAGCAAACCCACATACAGCTGAAGGAGGTACCGAATGACATCTGCACTGGTAATGGTGGCTTTACCTGGGCTGTGCTTGTAAATAAAAACAAACCGAGGTCTGAACCCAACGTGTATTTGTCACATTGTTACACCTCTATTTGTTGGTACAGCCTTACTTGAGTCTAAACACAGTGACTTGGGACTTGTTCAAGATGGTGAAGGTTAAAGCGTAACTCTCGGCAAAATGCAACCATGGGTGTTTTTGTGAATGTACCCGAGTCAAACTTCAGGTTAAAAGCATAATTAGGACGGTAGCACCACTTTTAAGATTTACCATATCTTCGTTTTCCGGTCAAATGGCCTTTTGAATGGGAGAGCTAGGGGCACTACTATGATCACATCAAAATGACTTTTTTTAAAACACTAAGAAGGCTCAACACAACATGAAACTTTGCTCCAAGTATCACCAGGGGCTCTACACATTAACGAAAGTATTGAGAACATTGATTGTGTTCACAGAGTTTACTAAAAAAGGTTTTTGAACGACTTAGTTTAGCAGTTGTTGTTTCCGGGTGCTAGCATCTCCAAATGCAGCTTAACAGGGAGGAGAGTAAAGATGGAAAGCTCCTAAAGCTTAGTTCCATATAAATACACGGATAATTTATTGTTTAGTCATTACTGAAAAACCATATCGACCTTGTAGTTGAAAAAGGAGCCTCATATAAGAATTACATTTCCTATTATTGAGTCTGTTCATTCGCATTTGGAGATTGACACTTTTTGAGAGATGGTAGCGCCCGGAAACAACAACTCCTACAGTGAGTTGTTCAAAACCTTTTTTAGTAAACTCTGTGAACACAAACAATGTTCTCAATGCTGAGTTCATGTGTAGAGCCCCTGGTGATACGTGGAGCAAAGTTTCATGTTGTGTCAAGCCTTCTTAGTGTTTTGAAAAATAGCTAATTTTATGCTATCATAGTAGTGCCCCTAGCTCTCCCATTCAAAAGGCCAGTTTACCAAAAACAACAATACGGTGAACCTTAAAAGTGGTGCTTCCGTCCTAATTATGCTTTTAAACTAAAGTTTGACTCGGGTACATTCACAAAAATGTAAACAAACAACAAAATATTAGGGCTGCACGATTTGAAGAAAATATCTAATTGTGATTATTTTGACGGATATTACGATTGTGATATGATTCACGATATTGGAGGGAATGATGTTTTTTTATTTTCATTGAAAAATATTTTTAAAAAATTATTGAAGTGTGATTTATTTTGCGAGGATCTGTGCCAAAACAAAGATTTTTTCCTTCAGTCTGTAGGATAGGATTTGTAGGCCGGGACGTCTCTGCAGCACCAAAATACTATATTTAGCCTCCAACAAATATTGCGCCCCCTGCGATTTGGATATTGCACTAGTTCATATTGCGATTTCGACAATATTGCGATTAATTGTGCAGCCCTACAAAATATATTGACATGCGAAATAATCGCATGGAAAAAACGTCCTTGGTGTGCAAATGTCTTTATTTTCACCTCTGATATTTGTGAGTAAGAGCTACTCTCTCACAAAGCCACAAACCAGAGATTTTAGACTCAGACTATGATGTCATCAGGTTACTAAGCTGCTTCTTAGACGATGAATGTGAAACTAATTTTGTAGAATAAAAAAAGAAAAGGAGGTTTATTCTATGTTAGCGTTTCAATTCTGAAACACAAAATCTCCCCGTTACCTCCTAACATCCCCCTGGCTGTTCTCAGTGTCATCTTTAAAATCTTTCTCAAGTCATTGTTTTTGGAAAAGCTTATACATTGCATTACATTATATCAGATGACATCACAAATTTTAGTTTTTGGATTTTGGAGAGAGTTGTTCATGTTCACTGACATTTTGAACACGCACGTATGAATTCCCAAATTGCCCATAGTTCCCCTTTTGCTATAATGCAATGTACCAGACAGTTTTTGCTCCCTTAAGTTTATTCATATGTTAAGGATTAAGGATAGCACTGTTTAATAGTGCATTTATTTGTAAAGCAAGCAGTAAATGGTCATTTTATGATAGTTTCTGGTTATGATACATTAAAATACTTAAAATCTCATACATCTCAAAAAGGGATCTGCAGTGAATGGATTGGACAATGCTGTAAAATGTCAGCAGAAAAGATTGATATATTTATTGAGTGTAAAAGTAGTTGATGCAAATGCACTTTTACATAGTCCTTTTGGTTTTTGTACATTCAAAACCCCATTTACTGATGAGGACGTTGTGAACATATATTGGATAGTAATAGTAATTATTGTCAAATAATGTTTATGAAGTCCCATGCACTTGCACAAAGTCTGTAGATATATTGGTGTTGCTTGTTATTACTGTCAAATAAAGTTTATATAAATAAACATGTATGTACATATAATGGAGAGTTGCTTGTTATTACGGTCAAATAATGTTAATATAAAGTAAACCCCTTCAATGAGGAAAAGTCTGTAGATATACCAGATAAGTGCTTTTAAATTACTATAAAACTATGTTTATATAAAGTAACCTCATGTATTAATAGTAAAGGTATGTAGATATATTGGAGAGTTGCTTCTAAATTACTATAAAACTATGTTTATATAAAGTAACCTCATGTATTAATAGTAAAGGTACATAGATATATTGGAGAGTTGCTTCTAAATTACTATGAAACAATGTTTATATAAAGTAAACTCCATACAATAATGGTAAAAGTATGTATATATGTTGGATAGGTGCTATTAATTACTATAAAGAACAGATTATATAAAGTAAACCTGCATACAATAACGAGGTTAAGTCTGTAGATATATTGGATAGTTGCTTGTGATTACTGTTGAATACTGTTTATATAAAGTGAACACCCATACAATAATGGTAATATTATGTTTATATATTGAATAGTTGCTTTTTATAACTAAAAAGCACTGTTTATATAAAGTAAACCTCATATAATAATGGTAAAGGTATGTAAATATACTGTATATGTGCTTCTAAATTACTATGAAACAATGTTTATTTAAAGTACATTAATGGTAAAAGTATGTAGATATATTGGAGAGTTGCTTGTAAATACTATCAAATATTGTTTATATAAAGTAATGACTATTATTATTAGGTTTATGCAAGGTATTATCCCATTATATTCTTTTTTATACAGTAAAAAAACAGTATTTAACATGAATTTACTGTAAATAGATTGGATAATCATAAAATAAATACCTAAAGGAGGGTAATTGAAAGTTATTTGACATCATTTTTGTGTGTTTTATATTCAGAAATCTTGTGGATTGGAATGGATAATCTTGTGAATTTACCAAAGAAAACCGTATTAAAACAGCAGTTTTCAGTTAAATTGTGTACTTTTAAAGGTATTTCTGCAATATTTCTTAGTTTTGATAAAGATTTATAATTTGTTTTCACATTCTAGAAATGTTTTATAACAAGATTGTTTTTTTAATTTTACAATATTTAGACTGTAAAAATACAGAAAATATTTACAGGAAATATCTGTATTTAAAAAAAGATTTTTTTCTGTAAAATAATGTTTTTACGATTTTTTTTTTTACAGTGTAGTATAGTATGTCGAAAAAAGTGATAAAAAAGTCATATTATAGTATGTCGAAAAAAGTGATAAAAAAGTCATAGTATGGTATGTCGAAAAAAGTTAAATATGTCGAAAAAAGTCATAGTATAGTATGTCGAAAAAGTGATAAAAAGTCATAGTATAGTATGTCGAAAAAAGTCCTAGTATAGTATGTCGAAAAAAGTGATAAAAAAAGTCATAGTATGTCGAAAAAAGTGATAAAAATAAAAAAGTCATAGTATGTCTAAAAGTGATATAAAGTCATATTATAGTATGTCGAAAAAAGTCATTGTACAGTATGTCGAAAAAAGTGATAAAAAAGTCATAGTATAATATATGTTGAAAAAAGTCATAGAAAAAAGTGATAAAAAAGTCATAGTATAGTATTTCCAAAAAAGTGATAAAAAGTCATAGTGTAGTATGTCAAAAAAAGTCATTGTATAGTATGTCGAAAAAAGTGATAAAAAATGTCATAGTATAGTATGTCGAAAAAGGTGATAAAAAAGCCATAGTATAGTATGTCGAAAAAAGTCCTAGTATAGTATGTCGAAAAAAGCGATAAAGTCATAGTGTAGTATGTCGAAAAGTGATAAAAGTCATAGTATGTCGAAAAAAGTCCTACTCTAGTATGTCGAAAAAAGTCATAGTATAGTATGTCAAAAAAAGTGATAAAAAGAAAAAAGGTATAGCATGTCGAAAAAAGTGATACAAAAGTCACAGTATAGTATGTCGAAAAAAGTGATAAAAAAGTCACAGTATAGTATGTCGAAAAAGGTGATAAAAATTTCATAGTATAGTATGTCGAAAAAGGTGATAAAAATGTCATAGTATAGTATGTCGAAAAAAGTCCTAGTATGTCGAAAAAAGTGATAGTCATATTATTGTATGTCGAAAAAAGTGATAAAAAAGTCACATTACAGTATGTCGAAAAAAGCGATAAAAAAGTCATAGTACAGTATGTCGAAAAAAGTGATTAAAAATGTCATAGTATAGTATGTCGAAAAAAGTGATAAAAGTCATAGTATAGTATTTCGAAAAAAGTTATAGTATGTCGAAAAAAGTGATAAATAAGTCATAGTATAGTATGTCGAAAAAGGTGATAAAGTCATATTATAGTATGTCGAAAAAAGTGATAAAGTAATAGTACAGTATGTCAAAAAATTTACATATTTTAGTATGTCAAAAAAAGTGATAAAAAAGTGCTAGTATAGTATGTCAAAAAAATTATCACATTTTAGTATGTCGAAAAAAGTCCTACTATAGTACGTCGAAAAAAGTGATAAAAAGAAAAAGTCATAGTATAGTATGTCGAAAAAGGTCATAGTATGTCGAAAAAAGTCCTACTATAGTATGTCAAAAAAAGTGATAAAAAGAAAAAGTCATAGTATAGTATGTCGAAAAAAGTGATATAAACTTAGATTATAGTATGTCGAAAAAAGTTATAAAAAAGTAATAGTATAGTATGTCGAAAAAAGTGATTAAAAATGTCATAGTATAGTATGTCGAAAAAAGTGATGCAAATGTCATAGTATAGTATGTCGAAAAAAGTGATAAAGTCATAGTATAGTTTGTCGAAAAAAGTGATAAAAAAGTCATAGTATAGTATGTCGAAAAAAGTCATATTATAGTATGTCGAAAAAAGTGATAAATAAGTCATAGTATGTCGAAAAAAGTCATAGTATAGTATGTCGAAAAAAGTCCTAATAGTATGTCGAAGAAAGTGATAAAAATGTCATAGTATAGTATGTCGAAAAAATTATAATAGTATAGTATGTCGAAAAAAGTGATAAATAAGTCATAGTATAGTATGTCGAAAAAGGTGATAAAGTCATATTATAGTATGTCGAAAAAAGTGATGAAATTTCATAGTATAGTATGTCGAAAAAACGTGATAAAAAAGTCAGTGTAGTATGTCAAAAAAAGTCATAGTATAGTATGTTGAAAAAAGTCATATTATAGTATGTCGAAAAAAGTGATAAAGTAATAGTACAGTATGTCGAAAAAAGTGATAAAAAAGCTATAATATAGTATGTCGAAAGAATTATCATATTTTAGTATGTCAAAAAGTGATAAAGTACTAGTACAGTATGTCGAAAAAAGTGATAAAAAAGCTATAATATAGTATTTTGAAAAAAGTTATAGTATGTCAAAAAAAGTGATAAAAAGAAAAAGTCATAGTATAGTATGTCGAAAAAGGTGATAAGAAAAAAGTCATAGTATAGTATGTCGAAAAAGGTCATAGTATGTCGAAAAAATTATAATAGTACAGCATGTTGAAAAAAGTGATAAAAAAGTCATAGTATAGTATGTTGAAAAAAGTGATAAAGTCATAGTGTAGTATGTCGAAAAAAGTGATAAAGTCATAGTGTAGTATGTCGAAAAAAGTGATAAAAAAGTCATAGTATAGTATGTCGAAAAAAGTGATAAAGTCATAGTGTAGTATGTCGAAAAAAGTGATAAAAAAGTCATAGTATAGTATGTCGAAAAAAGTGATAAATAAGTCATAGTATAGTATGTCGAAAAAAGTCATAGTATAGTATGTCGAAAAAAGTGATCAAAAAGTCATAGTATAGTATGTCGAAAAAAGTCATAGTATAGTATGTCGAAAAAAGTGATAAAAATGTCATAGTATAGTATGTCGAAAAAAGTTTAATAGTGTAGTATGTCGAAAAAAGTGATAAATAAGTCATAGTATAGTATGTCGAAAAAGGTGATAAAGTCATATTATAGTATGTCGAAAAAACGTGATAAAAAAGTCAGTAGAGTATGTCAAAAAAAGTCATACTATAGTATGTTGAAAAAAGTCATATTATAGTATGTCGAAAAAAGTGATAAAGTAATAGTACAGTATGTCGAAAAGTGATAAAAAAGTCATAGTATAGTATTTCGAAAAAAGTTATAGTATAGTATGTCGAAAAAAGTGATAAAAAAGCTATAATATAGTATGTCGAAAAAATTATCATATTTTAGTATGTCAAAAAGTGATAAAAAAGTACTAGTATAGCATGTTGAAAAAAGTCCTACTATAGTATGTCAAAAAAAAGTGATAAAAAGAAAAAGTCATAGTATAGTGTGTCGAAAAAGGTCATAGTATGTCGAAAAAATTATAATAGTACAGCATGTCGAAAAAAGTGATAAAAAAGTCATAGTATAGCATGTCGAAAAAAGTGATAAAAAGTCATAGTATAGTATGTCGAAAAAGGTGATAAAAAAGTCGCAGTATAGTATGTCGAAAAAAGTGATAAAAAACTCATAGTATAGTATGTCGAAAAAAGTGATATAAAGTCATATTATAGTATGTCGAAAAAAGTGATTAAAAATGTCATAGTATAGTTTGTCGAAAAAAGTGATACAAATAAAGTTATAGTAGGTCTAAAAAAGTGATAAAAAGTCATATTATAGTATGTCGAAAAAAGTGATAAAAAAACTCATAGTGTAGTATGTCGAAAAAAGTGATAAAAAACGTCCTAGTATAGTATGTCGAATAAAGTGATAAAAAGAAAAAAGTCATAGTATGTAGAAAAAAGTGATACAAACGTCACTTTTTTCACTTATGTCGACAAAAGTGATAGTTTTATTATAGTAAGTCGACAAAAGTGATAGTCATAGTATAGTATGTCTAAAAAAAGTGATAAAAAGTCATATTATAGTATGTCGAAAAAAGTTTTAAAAATGTCATAGTATAGTATGTCGAAAAAAGATAAAGTCATAGTATAGTATGTCGAAAATTATAATAGTACAGCATGTCGAAAAACGTGATAAAAAGTCATATTATAGTATGTCGAAAAAACATGATAAAAAAGTCAGTATAGTATGTCAAAAAAGTCATAGTATAGTATGTCAAAAAGTCATATTATAGTATGTCGAAAAAAGTGATAAAGTAATAGTACAGTATGTCGAAAAGTGATAAAAAAGTTATATTATAGTATGTCGAAAAAAGTGATAAAAAGTCATATTATAGTATGTCGAAAAAAGTTATAAAAAAGTCATAGTATGGTATGTCGAAAAAGGTGATAAAAAAGTCACAGTATAGTATGTCGAAAAAATTATAATAGTATAGTATGTCGAAAAAACGTGATAAAAAAGTCAGTGTAATATGTCAAAAAAAGTCATAGTGTAGTATGTTGAAAAAAGTCATATTATAGTATGTCGAAAAAAGTGATAAAGTAATAGTACAGTATGTCGAAAAAAGTGATAAAAAAGCTATAATATAGTATGTGGAAAAAATTATCATATTTTAGTATGTCGAAAAAAGTGATAAAGTACTTTTATAGTATGTCGAAAAAATTATCATATTTTAGTATGTCAAAAAGTGAAAAAGTACTAGTACAGTATGTCGAAAAAAGTGATAAAAAAGCTATAATATAGTATGTCAAAAAAAGTGATAAAAAGTCATAGTACAGCATGTTGAAAAAAGTGATAAAAAAGTCATAGTATAGTATGTCGAAAAAAGTGATGAAGTCATAGTGTAGTATGTCGAAAAAAGTGATAAAGTCATAGTGTAGTATGGCGAAAAAAGTGATAAAAAAGTCATAGTATAGTATGTCGAAAAAAGTGATAGTCATAGTGTAGTATGTCGAAAAAAGTGATAAAAAAGTCATAGTATAGTATGTCGAAAAAAGTCACAGTATAGTATGTCGAAAAAAGTGATAAAAATGTCATAGTATAGTATGTCGAAAAAAGTTTAATAGTGTAGTATGTCGAAAAAAGTGATAAATAAGTCATAGTATAGTATGTCGAAAAAGGTGATGAAGTCATATTATAGTATGTTGTAAAAACGTGATAAAAAAGTCAGTAGAGTATGTCAAAAAAAAGTCATAGTATAGTATTTCGAAAAAAGTTATAGTATAGTATGTCGAAAAAAGTGATAAAAAAGCTATAATATACTATGTCGAAAAAATTATCATATTTTAGTATGTCAAAAAGTGATAAAAAAGTACTAGTATAGTATGTCGAAAAAAGTCCTACTATAGTATGTCAAAAAAAGTGATAAAAAGAAAAAGTCATAGTATAGTGTGTCGAAAAAAGTGATGAAAATGTCATAGTCTAGTATGTCGAAAAAAGTCATAGTATAGTATGTCGAAAAAAGTCATATACTATAGTATTCCAAAAAAGTGATAAAAAAGTCATAGTATAGTATGTCGAAAAAAGTGATAAAAATCATAGTATAGTATGTCGAAAAGTGTTAGTCATATTTTAGTATGTCGAAAAAAGTGCTAAAAAAGTCATAGTATAGTATGTCGAAAAGTGTTAGTCATATTTTAGTATGTCGAAAAAAGTGATAAAAAAGTCATAGTATAGTATGTCGAAAAAAGTGATAAAAGTTATCGTATAGAATGTCGAAAAAATGTGCATATTTTAGTATGTCCAAAAAAGTGATAAAAAATTCATAGTATAGTATTTCAAAAAGTAATATTGAAGTATGTCGAAAAAAGTGATAAAAATGTCATAGTATAGTATGTCGAAAAAAGTCATAGTATAGTATGTCGAAAAAAGTCATACTATAGTATGCCAAAAAAGTGATAAAAAAGTCATAGTATAGTATGTCGAAAAAAGTGATAAAAAGTCATAGTATAGTATGTCGAAAAAGTCATAGTATAGTATGTTGAAAAAAGTGATAAAAAAAGTCATAGTATAGAATGTCGAAAAAATCATATTTTAGTATGTCGAAAAAAGTGATAAAGTCATAGTATAGTATGTCGAAAAAAGTCAGTATAGTATGTGTGAAAAAGTGATAAAAAGTCATACTATAGTATGTCGAAAAAAGTCGGTATAGTATGTGTGAAAAAGTGATAAAAAGTCATAGTATAGTATGTTGAAAAAAGTGATAAAAAAGTCATAGTATGTCAAAAAAAGTGATAAAGTCATAGTATAGTATGTCGAAAAGGTGATAAATAAGTCATAGTATAGTATGTCGAAAAAGTCATAGTATAGTATGTTGAAAAAAGTGATAAAGTAATAGCACACTATGTCGAAAAAAGTGATAAAAAAGTTATATTATAGTATGTCGAAAAAAGTGATAAAAAAGTCATATTATAGTATGTCGAAAAAAGTTATAAAAAAGTCATAGTATGGTATGTCGAAAAAAGTCATAGTATAGTATGTCGAAAAAAGTCATATTATAGTATGTCGAAAAAAGTCATATTATAGTATGTCGAAAAAAGTGATAAAAAGTCATATTATAGTATGTCGAAAAAAGTGATAAAAAAGTCATATTATAGTATGTCGAAAAAAGTTATAAAAAAGTCATAGTATGGTATGTCGAAAAAAGTCATAGTATAGTATGTCGAAAAAAGTCAAATTATAGTATGTCGAAAAAAGTCATATTATAGTATGTCGAAAAAAGTGATAAAAAGTCATATTATAGTATGTCGAAAAAGGTGATAAAAAAGAAATAGTATAGTATGTCGAAAAAAGTGATAAAAAGTTATAATATAGTATGTCGAAAAAAGTGATAAAGTCATAGTATATAGTATGTCGAAAAAAGTGATAAAGTCATAGTATAGTATGTCGAAAAACGTGATAAAAAAAGTCATAGTATAGTATGTCGAAAAAAGTGATTAAAAAAAGTCATTATAGTATGTCGAAAAAAGTTATAAAATGTCATAGTATAGTATGTCGAAAAAAGTCATATTATAGTATGTCGAAAAAAGTGATAAAGTAATAGCACAGTATGTCGAAAAAAGTGATAAAAAGTTATATTATAGTATGTCGAAAAAAGTGATAAAAAGTCATATTATAGTATGTCGAAAAAGGTGATAAAAAAGTCGCAGTATAGTATGTCGAAAAAGGTGATAAAGTCATAGTGTAGTTTGTCGAAAAAAGTGATAAAAAAGTCATAGTATAGTATGTCGAAAATTATAATCGTACAGCATGTCGAAAAAAGTGATAAAGTCATAGTATAGTATGTCGAAAAAAGTCATAGTATAGCATGTCGAAAAAAGTGATAAAAAAGTCATAGTATGTCAAAAAGTCATATCATAGTATGTCGAAAAAAGTGATAAAAGAGTCATATTATAGTATGTCGAAAAAAGTCATATTATAGTATGTCGAAAAAAGTGATAAAAAAGTAAGTGTAGTATGTCAAAAAAAGTGATAAAAGGTCATGGTATAGTATGTCGAAAAAATTGATAAGTCATAGTATAGTATGTTGAAAAAAAGTACTAGTATTGTATGTCGAAAAAGTTATAGTATCGTATGTCAAAGTGATAAAAATGTCATAGTACAGTATGTCTAAAAAAGTCATAGTATGTCGAAAAAAGTTATAGTATAGTGTGTCGAAAAAAGTGATAAAAAAGTCATAGTATAGTATGTCGAAAAAAGTGATAAAAGTCATAGTATAGTATGTCGAAAAAAGTGATAAAAAAGTTATAGTGTAGTATGTCAAAAAAAGTCATCTATAGTATGCCAAAAAAGTGATAAAGTCATAGTATAGTATGTCGAAGAAAACTGATAAAAAAGTTATAGTATAGTATGTCGAAAAAATTATCATATTTTAGTATGTCGAAAAAAGTGATAAAAAGTTATAGTATAGTATGTCAAAGTGATAAAAAAGTCATAGTATAGTATGTCAAAAAAACTATCATAGTATAGTATGTCAAAAAAAGTCATATTATAGTATGTCGAAAAAAGTGATAAAAATATAGTATAGTATGTCGAAAAAATTATCATATTTTAGTATGTTGTAAAAAGTGAAAAAAGTGATAGTATGTCGAAAAAAGTGATGAAAAAAGTCATAGTACAGTATGTCGAAAAAAGTGATAAAAAAGTCATAGTATGTCAAAAAGTCATATCATAGTATGTCGAAAAAAGTGATAAAAATGTCATAGTATAGTATGTCGAAAAAAGTCAGAGTATAGTATGTCGAAAAAAGTGATAAAAGTCATAGTATAGTATGTTGAGAAAAGTGATAAAGTCATAGTATAGTATGTCGAAAAAAGTCATAGTATAGTATGTCGAAAAAAGTCGTATTATAGTATGTCGAAAAAAGTGATAAAAAGTCATATTATAGTATGTCGAAAAGATTATCATTGTATAGTATGTCGAAAGAAGTCATAGTATAGTATGTTGAAAAAAAGTACTAGTATTGTATGTCAAAAAAAGTTATAGTATAGTATGTCGAAAAAAGTGATTAAAAAAAGTCATAGTATAGTATGTCAAAAAGTCATATTGTAGTATGTCGAAAAAAGTGATAAAAAAGTCATAGTATGTCGAAAAAAGTGATAAAAAATTCATAGTATAGTATTTCAAAAAGTAATATTGTAGTATGTCGAAAAAAGTGATAAAAATGTCATAGTATAGTATGTCGAAAAAAGTCATAGTATAGTATGTCGAAAAAAGTCATAGTATAGTATGTCGAAAAAGTCATACTATAGTATGCCAAAAAAGTGATAGTCATAGTATAGTATGTCGAAAAAACGGATAAAAAGTCATAGTATAGTATGTTGAAAAAAGTGATAAAAAAGTTATAGTATAGTATGTCGAAAAAATTATCATATTTTAGTATGTCGAAAAAAGTGATAAAGTCATAGTATGTCGAAAAAAGTCAGTATAGTATGTGTAAAAAAGTGATAAAAAGTCATAGTATAGTATGTCGAAAAAAGTGATAAAAAAGTCATAGTATAGTATGTCGAAAAAAGTCATAGTATAGTATGTGTGAAAAAGTGATAAAAAGTCATAGTATAGTATGTCAAAGTGATAAAATTCATAGTATAGTATGTTGAGAAAAGTGATAAAAAGTCATAGTATAGTATGTCGAAAAAAGTGATAAAAAAGTCATAGTGTAGTATGTCAAAAAGAGTCATAGTATAGTAAGTCGAAAAAAGTCATATTATAGTATGTCGAAAAAATTATCATAGTATAGTATGTCGAAAGAAGTAATAGTATAGTATGTTGAAAAAAAGTACTAGTATTGTATGTCAAAAAAAGTTATAGTATAGTATGTCGAAAAAAGTGATTAAAAAAAGTCATAGTATAGTATGTCAAAAAGTCATAGTATAGTATGTCGAAAAAAGTGATAAAAAGTCATAGTATAGCATGTTGAAAAAAGTCATAGTATATTATGGTCGAAAAAAGTGATAAAAAGTCATAGTATAGCATGTCGAAAAAAGTCATAGTATAGTATGTTGAAAAAAGTGATAAAAAAGTCATAGTATGTCGAAAAAAGTGATAAAAAAAGTCATAGTATAGTATGTCGAAAAAAGTGATAAAAGTTATGGTATAGAATGTCGAAAAAATTTGCATATTTTAGTATGTCTAAAAAAGTGATAAAAAAGTCATAGTATAGTATTTCAAAAAGCAATATTGTAGTATGTCGAAAAAAGTCATAGTATAGTATGTCGAAAAAAGTCATAGTATAGTATGTCGAAAAAGTCATACTATAGTATGCCAAAAAAGTGATAGTCATAGTATAGTATGTCGAAAAAACGGATAAAAAGTCATAGTATAGTATGTTGAAAAAGTCATAGTATAGTATGTTGAAAAAAGTGATAAAAAAAGTCATAGTATAGTATGTCGAAAAAAAGTGATAAAAAAGTCATAGTATAGTATGTTGAAAAAAGTGATAAAAAAGTCATAGTGTAGTATGTCAAAAAAAGTCATAGTATAGTAAGTCGAAAAAAGTCATATTATAGTATATCGAAAAAAAGTGATAAAGTTATGGTATAGAATGTCGAAATAATTTGCATATTTTAGTATGTCGAAAAAAGTGATAAATTCATAGTATAGTATTTCAAAAAAAGTAATATTGTAGTATGTCGAAAAAAGTGATAAAAAAGTCATAGTATAGTATGTTGAAAAAAGTGATAAAAAAGTCATAGTACAGTATGTCGAAAAAAGTGATAAAGTCAGTGTAGTATGTCAAAAAAAGTCATAGTATGTCGAAAAAAGTGATAAAAAGTCATAGTATAGTATGTCGAAAAAAGTGATAAAAAAGTCATAGTGTAGTATGTTACTTCTGCCTGCCGTTAAGCTAAGTACTTACTTTATTTGGGTTTTTGCTGCTGCTGCTTCTTCTTCTCCTCTACTCTCTACTGCTGCTGCTGTATTTTGGCTACTTTGCTTGTGTTGCTTGGATTGGTTGTTACACTGAAACTAGTTTAGTGTGAATTTAGAGTGGAGTTAAACGACTCTCAGGTGCTTTGAGTGATTGGCAGGGGTGTGGCCTCCACACCTGTGTCTGGTTACATAAGTAGCTGAAATCAGACCAATACTCAGAGTGCATCTGATTTGTGAGGGAACTTACTTCTGCCTGCTAGAGTTGAGCTAAGTACTTACTTTATTTGGGTTTTTGCTGCTGCTGCATCTTCTTCTCCTCTACTCTCTACTGCTGCTGTGTTTTGGCTACTAGTATAGTATGTCGAAAAAAGTCATAGTATAGTATGTCGAAAAAAGTGATAAAGTCATAGTACAGTATGTCGAAGAAAGTGATAAAAAGTCATGGTATAGTATGTCGAAAAACGTTGGAGTATAGTATGTCGAAAAAAGTGATGAAGTAATAGTACAGTATGTCGAAAAAAGTGATAAAATGTTATAGTATAGTATGTCTAAAAAATTATCATATTTTAGTGTCGAAAAATGTTATAAAAAAGTTATAGTATGTGGAAAAAAGTCATCGTACAGTATGTCGAAAAAAGTCATATTATAGTATGTCGAAAAAAGTCAGTATAGTATGTAGAAAAAAGTAATGAAGTCATAATATAGTATGTCGAAAAGTCATACTATAGTATGCCAAAAAAAGTGATAAAAATGTCATAGTATAGTATGTCGAAACAATTATCACAGTATAGTATGTCAAAGTGATAAAAAAGTCATATTATAGTATGTCGAAAAAAGTTATAGTATAGTATGTCGACAAAAGTCATAGTATAGTATGTCAAAAAAAGTGATAAAGTAATAGTACAGTATGTCGAAAAAAGTGATAAAGTCATAGTATCTCGAAAAATGTTGTAGTATAGTATGTCGAAAAAAGTGATAAAGTAATAGTACAGTATATCGAAAAAAGTGATAAAAAAGTCATATTATTGTATGTCGAAAAAAGTGATAAAAAGTCATATTTTAGTATGTCGAAAAAATTCATATTTTAGTATGATAATTTTTTCGACATACGATATGACTTTTTTATCACTTTTTTCGACATCCTATACTATGACTTTTTATCACTTTTCGACATACTATACTATGACTTTTTTATCACTTTTTTCGAAATACTATAATATGACTTCTTTATCACTTTTGTCGACATACTATAATATGACTTTTTTATCACTTTTTTTCGACTTACTATAATATTACTTTTTTATTACTTTTTTCGACATACTATACTATGATAATTTTTTCGACATATTATAATATGACTTATCACTTTCTTCGACATACTATACTATGATTTTGTTTAACATACTATACTATGACTTTTTTATCACTTTTTTGACAAACTATAATATGACTTTTTTTATCACTTTTTTCGACATACTAAAATATTAAAATTTTTTCGACATACTATAATATGACTGTTTTTTTTACATACTAATGACTTTTTTCTTTTTCTCGCTTTTTTCGACATACTATAATGTGACTTATCACTTTTTTCGACATACTATACTATGACTTTTTTATCACTTTTTTCGACATACTGTACTATTATAATTTTTTCGACATACTATACTATGACTTTTTTTATCACTTTTTTCGACATACTGTACTATTATAATTTTTTCGACATACTATACTATGACTTTTTTATCACTTTTGTCGACATACTATACTATGACTTTTTTATCACTTTTTTCGACTTAATATAATCTGACTTTTTTCGACATACTATACTATGACTTTTTTATCACTTTTTTCGACTTACTATAATATGACTTTTTTCGACATACTATATACTATGACTTTTTTATCACTTATCGACATACTATAATATGACTTTTTTGACATACTATACTATGACTTTTTTCGACATACTATACTAGGACTTCATCACTTTTTTCGTCATACTATAATATGACTTTTTTTGACATACTATGCAATGACTTTTTTATTTTTTTCGACATACTATACTATGATAATTTTTTCGACATATTATAATATGGCTTTTTTATCACTTTTTTCGACTTACTAAAATATTATAATTTTTTCGACATACTAAAATATGACTTTTTTCGACATACTAAAATATGACTTTTTTCGACATACTAAAATATGACTTTTTTCGACATACTATACTATGACTTTTTTCTTTTTCTCGCTTTTTTCGACATACTATAATGTGAATTTTTTATCACGTTTTTCGACATACTATACTATGATCATTTTTTCGACATACGATAATACGACTTTTTTATCACTTTTTTCGACATACTATACTATGACTTTTTTATCACTTTTATCGACATACTATAATATGACTTTTTTCGACATACTATTATATTACTTTTTTATCACTTTTTTCGACATATTATACTATGATAATTTTTTCAACATACTATACTATGACTTTTTTATCACTTTTTTCAACATACTATAATGTGACTTTTTTCTTTTTATCACTTTTTTCGACATACTATACTATGACTTTTTTTGACATACTATACTATGGCTTTTTTATCACTTTTTTGACATACTATAATATGACTTTTTTATAACTTTTGTCGACATACTATAATATGACTTTCATCACATTTTTCGACTTACTATTATATGACTTTTTATCACTTTTTTGACATACTATAACATGACTTTTTTCTTTTTATCACTTTTTTCGACATACTATATTATGACTTTTTTATCACTTTTTTGACATACTATAACATGACTTTTTTCGACATACTATACTATGACTTTTTTATCACTTTTTTCAACATACTATAATATGACTTTTTTGACATACTATACTATTACTTTATCACTTTTTTCAACATACTATAATATGACTTATCACTTTTTTCAACATACTATAATATGACTTTTTTGACATACTATACTATTACTTTATCACTTTTTTCAACATACTATAATGTGACTTTTTTCTTTTTATCACTTTCTTCGAAACACTTTACTATCACTTTTTTCGACATACTACACTATGACTTTTTTTAATCATTTTTCGACGTACTATCCTACGACGTACGTTCTTTATCACTTTTTTCGACATACTATGACTTTTTTCAACATACTATGACTTTTTTCGACATACTATTCTATGACTTTTTATCACTTTTTTCGACATACTATGACTTTTTATCACTTTTTTCAACATACTTTCACTTTTTTCGACATACTATACTATGACTTTTTATCACTTTTTTCAACATACTATTCTATCACTTTTTTGACATACTATACTATCACTTTTTTCGACATACTATAACATGACTTTTTATCACTTTTTTCAACATACTATACTATGGCTTTTCTATCACTTTTATAACATACTATACTATGACTTTTTTGACATACTATACTATGACTTTATCACTTTTTTCGACATACTATACTATGACTTTTCTATCACTTTTTTTGACATACTATACTATGACTTTTTTATCACTTTTTTCGAAACACTATACTATCACTTTTCTATCACTTTTTTCGACATACTATACTATTACTTTTTTTATCACTTTTCGACGTACTATGCTATGGCTTTTTATCACTTTTTTCGACATACTATACTATGACTTTTATCACTTTTTTCATAATATACATTGGCTTTTTTATCACTTTTTTCGACATGCTATAATATGACTTTTTTATCACTTTTTTCGACATACTATAATATGACTTTTTGTCACTTTTTGCAACATACTATACTATGGCTTTTATATCACTTTTTAATCTTACTATACTATGACTTTTTTGTCACTTTTTTCGATATACTATACTATGAATTTTTTATCACTTTTTTCGACATACTATAATATGACTTTTTATCACTTTTTTCAACATACTATGACTTTTTTCGACATACTATTGTATTACTTTATCACTTTTTTCAACATACTATAATATGACTTCTTATCACTTTTTTCAACATACTATACTATGGCTTTTCTATCACTTTTTTAACATACTATAATATGACTTTTTTGACATACTATACTATGACTTTTTTATCACTTTTTTTTGACATACTATACTATGACTTTTTATCACTTTCTTCGAAACACTATACTATCACTTTTTTCGACATACTACACTATGACTTTTTTTAATCATTTTTCGACGTACTATCCTACGACGTACGTTCTTTATCACTTTTTTCGACATACTATGACTTTTTTCAACATACTATGACTTTTTTCGACATACTATTCTATGACTTTTTATCACTTTTTTTCAACATACTATCACTTTTTTCGACATACTATACTATGACTTTTTATCACTTTTTTCGAAATACTATTCTATCACTTTTTTTGACATACTATACTATCACTTTTTTCGACTTTTTAATCAATTTTTTCGACATACTATAATATGACTTTTTATCACTTTTCAACATACTATACTATGGCTTTTCTATCACTTTTATAACATACTATACCATGACTTTTTTTGACATACTATACTATGACTTTTTTCGACATACTATGACTTTATCACTTTTCGATATACTATACTATGAATTTTTTATCACTTTTTTCGACATACTATAGTATGGCTTTTCTATCACTTTTTTCAACATACTATACTATGACTTTTGACATACTATACTATGACTTCTTTATCACTTTTTTCGACATACTATACTATGACTTTTGTATCACTTTTTTCGACATACTATGACTTTTTTCGACATACTATACTATGACTTTTTTATCACTTTTTTCGACATACTATAATATGACTTTTTATCACTTTTCAACATACTATACTATGGCTTTTCTATCACTTTTATAACATACTATACCATGACTTTTTTTGACATACTATACTATGACTTTTTTCGACATACTATGACTTTATCACTTTTCGATATACTATACTATGAATTTTTTATCACTTTTTTCGACATACTATAGTATGGCTTTTCTATCACTTTTTTCAACATACTATACTATGACTTTTGACATACTATACTATGACTTCTTTATCACTTTTTTCGACATACTATACTATGACTTTTGTATCACTTTTTTTGACATACTATGACTTTTTATCACTGTTTTCGACACTATAATATCACTTTTATCACTTTTTCATACTATACATTGGCTTTTTTATCACTTTTTTCGACATACTATACTATGAATTTTTTATCACTTTTTCCAAAACACTATAATATCACTTTTATATCACTTTTTTCGACATACTATGACTTTATCACTTTTCGATATACTATACTATGAATTTTTTATCACTTTTTTCGACATACTATAATATGACTTTTATCACTTTTTTCAAACTATGCATTGGCTTTTTTACATACTTACTATACTATGACTTTTTTCGACATACTATGACTTTTTATCACTTTTTTCGACATACTATAACATGACTTTTTATCACTTTTTTCAACATACTATACTATGGCTTTTATATCACTTTTTTAACATACTATAATATGACTTTTTTGACATACTATACTATGACTTTTTTATGACTTCTTTCAACATACTATGATATGACTTTTTTGACATACTATACTATGACTTTTTTATCACTTTTTTCAACATACTATAATATGATTGTTTTCGACATAGCCTACTATACTATGACTTTTTATCACTTTTTTCAAAATACTATACTATGGCTTTTCTATCACTTTGTTAACATACTATAATATGACTTTTTGCAACATACTATACTATGACTTTTTATGACTTTTTTCGACATACTATAATATGACTTTTATCACTTTTTTTCAACATAATATACATTGGCTTTTTTCGACATACTATACTATGACTTTTTTATCACTTTTTTCGACATACTATGACATTTTTATCACTTTTTCTTACTATACATTGGCTTTTCTATCACTGCCTTTTTATCACTTTTTTCGACATACTATAGTATGACTTTTTTATCACTTTTTCCGAAACACTATACTATCACTTTTCTATCACTTTTTTCGACATACTATACTATGACTTTATCACTTTTCGACGTACTATACTATGGCTTTTTATCACTTTTTTCCACATACTATAATATTATAGAATGTCGAAAAAAACTTTTACCACTTTTTTCATACTATACATTGGCTTTTTTATCACTGGCTTTTTTATCACTTTTTTCAACATGCTATAATATGACTTTTTTATCACTTTTTTCGACATACTATAATATGACTTTTTGTCACTTTTTGCAACATACTATACTATGGCTTTTATATCACTTTTTAATCTTACTATAATATGACTTTTTGTCACTTTTTGCAACATACTATACTATGGCTTTTATATCACTTTTTAATCTTACTATACTATGACTTTTTTGTCACTTTTTTCGATATACTATACTATGGCTTTTTTATCACTTTTTTATCACTTTTTTCGACATACTATAATATGACTTTTTTTCACTTTTTTCAACATACTATACTATGGCTTTTCTATCACTTTTTTAACATACTATAATATGGCTTTTATCACTTTTTTCATACTATACATTGGCTTTTTATCACTGCCTTTTTTATCACTTTTTTCGACATACTATACTATGATATTTTTATCACTTTTTTCGACATACTATACTATGGCTTTTTTATCACTTTTTTAATATACTATGTGACTTTTTTCGACATACCATCCTATGACTTTTCTATCACTTTTTTCGACATAGTATGACTTTTTTCGACATACTATACTATGACTTTTTCTTACTTTTTTCGACATATTATAATATGACTACTTTATCACTTTTTTAAACATACTATAATATGTCTTATCACTTTTTTCATACTATACATTGGCTTTTTAAATCACTGCCTTTTTATCCCTTTTTTCGACATACTATACTATGACTTTTTT
Source organism: Gymnocephalus cernua (assembly GCA_023631565.1). Classification (NCBI taxonomy): domain Eukaryota; kingdom Metazoa; phylum Chordata; class Actinopteri; order Perciformes; family Percidae; genus Gymnocephalus; species Gymnocephalus cernua. The sequence continues at coordinate 33,893,553 of CM042433.1, read as the reverse complement.
ATCCCTTTTTTCGACATACTATACTATGACTTTTTATCCCTTTTTTCGACATACTATATTATGGCTTTTCTATCACTTTTTTCAACATACTATACTATGACTTCTTTCGACATACTATACTGTGGCTTTTCTATCACTTTTTTCAACATACTATAATACGACTTTTTTCGATATATTTTACTATGACTTTTTTATCACTTTTTTCGACATACTATTCTATCACTTTTTTCAGCATACTATGACTTTTTTCGACATACTATACTATGACTTTTTCATCACACTATAATATGACCTTTTATCACTTTTATAACATACTATACTATGACTTTTTCGATATACTATACTATGAATTTTTATCACTTTTTTCGACATACTATAATATGACTTTTTCATACTATACATTGGCTTTTTTATCACTGCCTTTTTATCACTTTTTTCGACATACTATACTATGACTTTTTTATCACTTTTTTCGACAAACTATACTATGACTTTTTTATCACTTTTTTCGACATATTGTAATATGACTTCTTTATCACTTTTTTAAACATACTATAATATGACTTATCACTTTTTTCATACTATACATTGGCTTTTTAAATCACTGCCTTTTTATCACTTTTTTCAACATACTATACTATGACTTTTATATCACTTTTTTCGACATACTATAATATGACTTTTTATCACTTTTTTCAACATACTATACTATGGCTTTTATATCACTTTTTAACATACTATAATATGACTTTTTTGACATACTATACTATGAATTTTTTTATCACTTTTTTCGACATACTATAATATGACTTTTTATCACTTTTTTCAACATACTATACTATGGCATTTATATCACTTTGTAAAAATACTATAATATGACTTTTTTTTGACAAACTATACTATGGCTTTTCTATCTTTTCGACATACTATAATATGACTTTTTTCGACATACAATCCTGTGACTTATCACTTTTTTCGACATACTATGACTTTTTTCGACATACTATACTATGACTTTTTTCTCACTTGTTTCGACATACTATACTATGACTTTATCACTTTTTTCAACATTCTATACTATGGCTTTTATATCACTTTTTAAAAATACTATAATATGACTTTTTTTGACATACTATACTGTGGCTTTTCTATTACTTCTTTCGACATACTATAATATGACTTTTTTTCGACATACTATACTATGACTTTTTATCACTTTTTTCGATATACTACACAATGACTTTTTTATTACTTTTTTCGACATACTATAATATGACTTTTTTTCACTTTTTTCAAGATACTATACTATGGCTTTTCTATCACTTTGTTAACGTACTATAATATTACTTTTTTGACATACTATGCTATGACTTTTTTATCACTTGTTTCGAAATGCTATACTATGACTTTTTTATCACTTTTTTCAACCTACTATGATTTTTTTCGACATATTATGACTTTTTTCGACATACTATACTATGACTTTTTTATCACTTTTTTCGACATACTACACTATGACTTTTTTATCACTTTTTTCGACATACTATACTATGGTTTTTCTATCACTTTTTTCGACATACTATAATATGACTTTTTATCACTTCTTTCAACTTACTATACTATGGCTTTTATATCACTTTTTAACATACTATAATATGACTTTTTTGACATACTATACTATGACTTTTTTATCACTTTTTTCAACATACTATAATATCACTTTTTTCGACATACTATACTATGACTTTTTTATCACTTTTTTCGACATACTATACTATGGCTTTTCTATCACTTTTTTCAACATAATATAACATTTTTTTCGACATTGCCTACTATACTATGACTTTTTATCACTTTTTTCAAAATACTATACTATGGCTTTTCTATCACTTTGTTAACATACTATACTATGACTTTTTTGACATTCTATACTATGACTTTTTATCACTTTTTTCGACATACTATACTATGACTTTTTTATCACTTTTTTCGACATACTATAATATGACTTTTTATCACTTTTTTCAACATACTATACTATGGCTTTTTATCACTTTTTTCGACATACTATACTATGACTTTTATCACTTTTTTCATGCTATACATTGGCTTTTTTATCACTGGCTTTTTTATCACTTTTTTCAACATACTATAATATGACTTTTTTCGACATACTATACTATGACTTTTTTTTATCACTTTTTTCGACAAAATATACTATGGCTTTTCTATCACTTTTTTCAACATACTATAATATGATTTTTTTGACATAGCCTACTATACTATGAATTTTTATCACTTTTTTCCAACATACTATAATGTGACTTTTTTGTCACTTTTTTCGATATACTATACTATGAATTTTTTATCACTTTTTTAACATACTATAATAAGAATTTTTTTACACACTATACTATGACTCTTTTATCACTTTTTTCGACATACTATTCCATCACTTTTTTCGACATACTATACTATGACTTTTTTATCACTTTTTTCGACATACTATAATATGACTTTTTATCACTTTTTTCAACATACTATGACTTTTTTCGACATACTATACTATGACTTTTTATCACTTTTATAACATACTATGACTTTTTTGACATACTATACTATGACTTCTTTATCACTTTTTTCGACATACTATAATATGACTTTTTTGTCACTTTTTTCGATATACTATACTATGACTTTTTTGTCACTTTTTTCAATATACTATACTATGAATTTTTTGTCACTTTTTTCGACATACTATAATATGACTTTTATCACTTTTTTCGACATACTATAATATGACTTTTATCACTTTTTTCATACTATACATTGGCTTTTTCATCACTGCCTTTTTATCACTTTTTTCGATATACTACACAATGACTTTTTTATTACTTTTTTTCGACATACTATAATATGACTTTTATCACTTTTTTCAACCTATGACTTTTTTCGACATACAATAGTATGACTTTTTTCGACATACTATACTATGACTTTTTTATCACTTTTTTCGACATACTATGACTTTTTTATCACTTTTTTCAAGATACTATACTATGGCTTTTCTATCACTTTGTTAACGTACTATAATATTACTTTTTTGACATACTATGCTATGACTTTTTTATCACTTGTTTCGAAATACTATACTATGACTTTTTTTTATAATTTTTTGAAATACTATACTATGACTTTTTTATCACTTTTTTCAACCTACTATGATTTTTTTTCGACATATTATGACTTTTTTCGACATACTATACTATGACTTTTTATCACTTTTTTCGACATACTATACTATGGCTTTTTCTATCACTTTTTTAACATACTATACTATGACTTTTTTCGACATACTATACTATGACTTTTTTATCACTTTTTTCGAAATATTATACTATGACTTTTTTTTATCACTTTAGACATATTATGCTATGGCTTTTCTATCACTTTTTTCAACATACTATAATATGACTATCACTTTTTTCGACATACTATACTATGACTTTTTTATCACTTTTTTCGACATACTATGACTTTTTTATCACTTTTTTCAAGATACTATACTATGGCTTTTCTATCACTTTGTTAACGTACTATAATACTTTTTTGACATACTATGCTATGACTTTTTTATCACTTGTTTCGAAATACTATACTATGACTTTTTTTTATAATTTTTTGAAATACTATACTATGACTTTTTTATCACTTTTTTCAACCTACTATGATTTTTTTTCGACATATGACTTTTTTCGACATACTATACTATGACTTTTTATCACTTTTTTCGACATACTACACTTTGACTTTTTTATCACTTTTTTCGACATACTATACTATGACTTTTTATCACTTTTTTCGAAATATTATACTATGACTTTTTTTTTTATCACTTTAGACATATTATGCTATGGCTTTTCTATCACTTTTTTCAACATACTATAATATGACTATCACTTTTTTCGACATACTATACTATGACTTTTTTATCACTTTTTTCGACATACTATAATATGACTTTTTTCGACATACTATACTATGGCTTTTTCTATCACTTTTTTAACATACTATAATATGACTTTTTTGACATACTATACTATGACTTTTTTATCACTTTTTTACTATACTATGGCTTTTCTATCACTTTTTTCGACATACTATACTATGACTTTATCACTTTTTTCGATATACTACACGATGACTTTTTTATTACTTTTTTCGACATACTATAATATGACTTTTATCACTTTTTTCAACCTACTATGACTTTTTTCGACATACTATAGTATGACTTTTTTCGACATACTATACTATGACTTTATCACTTTTTTTCGAGATACTATACTATCACTTTTTCGACATACTATAATATGACTTTTCATCACTTTTTTCATACTATACATTGGCTTTTTTATCACTGCCTTTTTATCACTTTTTTCGATATACTACACAATGACTTATTACTTTTTTCGACATACTATAATATGACTTTTTATCACTTTATTCGACATACTATGACTTTTTTATCACTTTTTTTCGACATACTATACTATGACTTTTTTATCACTTTTTTCGACATACTGTAATATGACTTTTTATCACTTTTTTCAAGATACTATACTATGGCTTTTCTATCACTTTGTTAACATACTATAATAAGACTTTATTTGACATACTATACTATGACTTTTCTATCACTTTTTTCGACATACTATACTATGAATTTTATCACTTTTTTCGACATACTATACTTTTTTCGACATACTATACAATTACTTTTTTATCACTTTTTTTGACATACTATACTATGACTTTTCTGTCACTTTTTTTGACATACTATACTATGACTTTTTTATCACTTTTTTCGACATACTATAATATGACTTTTTTCGACATACTATACTATGGCTTTTTCTATCACTTTTTTAACATACTATAATATGACTTTTTTTGACATACTATACTATGACTTTTTTATCACTGTTTTACTATACTATGGCTTTTCTATCACTTTTTTCGACATACTATAATATGACTTTTATCACTTTTTTCATACTATACATTGGCTTTTTCATCACTGCCTTTTTATCACTTTTTTCGACATACTATAATATGACTTTTTTCGACATACTATAATATGACTTTTATCACTTTTTTCAACCTACTATGACTTTTTTCGACATACAATAGTATGACTTTTTTCGACATACTATACTATGACTTTTTTATCACTTTTTTCGACATACTATGACTTTTTTATCACTTTTTTCGACATACTGTAATATGACTTTTTATCACTTTTTTCAAGATACTATACTATGGCTTTTCTATCACTTTGTTAACGTACTAAAATATTACTTTTTTGACATACTATGCTATGACTTTTTTATCACTTGTTTCGAAATACTATACTATGACTTTTTGATCACTTTTTTCAACCTACTATGACTTTTTTCGACATACAATAGTATGACTTTTTTCGACATACTATACTATGACTTTTTATCACTTTTTTCGACATACTACACTATGACTTTTTTATCACTTTTTTCGACATACTATACTATGGTTTTTCTATCACTTTTTTCGACATACTATACTATGACTTTTTTATCACTTTTTTCGACATACTATACTATGGCTTTTTCTATCACTTTTTTAACATACTATAATATGACTTTTTTCGACATACTATACTATGACTTTTTTATTACTTTTTTCGACATACTATAATATGACTTTTTTCGACATACTATGACTTTTTTCGACATACAATAGTATGACTTTTTTCGACATACTATACTATGACTTTTTATCACTTTTTTCGACATACTACACTATGACTTTTTTATCACTTTTTTCGACATACTATACTATGGTTTTTCTATCACTTTTTTCGACATACTATACTATGACTTTTTTATCACTTTTTTCGACATACTATACTATGGCTTTTTCTATCACTTTTTTAACATACTATAATATGACTTTTTTCGACATACTATACTATGACTTTTTTATTACTTTTTTCGACATACTATAATATGACTTTTTTCGACATACTATGACTTTTTTCGACATACTATACTATGATGTTTTTATCACTTTTTTAACATACTATAATATGACTTTTTTTGACATACTATACTATGACTTTTCTATCACTTTTTTCGACATACTATACTATGGCTTTTCTATCACTTGTTTTGACATACTATAATATGACTTTATCACTTTTTTCGACAAACAATAATATGACTTTATAACTTTTTTCGACATACTATAATATGACTTTTTTCGACATACTATACTATGACTTTATCACTTTTTTCGACATACTATACTATGACTTTATCACTTTTTTTGACATACTATCACTTTTTTCGACATACTATACTATGACTTTTTTATCACTTTTTTCGACATACTATGACTTTTTTCGACATACTATACTATGACTTTTTTATCACTTTTTTGAC
>CM042433.1:33844554-33886871 GCA_023631565.1 Gymnocephalus cernua | reverse complement strand
ATACTATACTATGACGTTTTTTGGCACTTTTTTCGACATACTATACTATGGCTTTTTCTATCACTTTTTTAACATACTATAATATGACTTTTTTGACATGCTATACTATGACTTTTCTGTCACTTTTTTCGACATACTATACTTTTTTCGACATACTACACGACTTTTTTATTACTTTTTCGACATACTATACTATGACGTTTTTATCACTTTTTTTGACATACTATACTATGACTTTTCTGTCACTTTTTTCAACATACTATACTATGCCTTTTTTATCACTTTTTTCGACATACTATAATATGACTTTTTTCGACATACTATACTATGGCTTTTTCTATCACTTTTTTAACATACTATAATATGACTTTTTTTGACATACTATACTATGACTTTTCTATCACTTTTTTCGACATACTATAATATGACTTTTTTCGACATACTATACTATGGCTTTTCTATCACTTGTTTTGACATACTATAATATGACTTTATCACTTTTTTCGACAAACAATAATATGACTTTATAACTTTTTTCGACATACTATAATATGACTTTTTTCGACATACTATACTATGACTTCATCACTTTTTTCGACATACTATACTATGACTTTTTTATCACTTTTTTCGACATACTATACTATGACTTTTTTATCACTTTTTTAAGCATAATATAACATGACTTTTATCACTTGTTTCATACTATACATTGCCTTTTTTATCACTTTTTTCTACATACTATAATATGACTTTTTATCACTTTTTTCTACATACTATGATATGACTTTTTTGGACATACTATACTATGACTTTTTATCACTTTTTTCGACATACTATACTATGGCTTTTCTATATATATATATATATATATATATATATATATATATATATATATATATATATATATATATATATATATATATATATATATATATAATCTAATGATGTTTTACAGTTTCTCTATCATAGCATTTGTTTGACCTTTTGTTTGATCATAATTACTGATAAAATAAGACATTATGTTCTGTTCTATTTGTCTGTATCAGTAAATATGATCAAGCCATTTAATTCAATTTCAGCTAAATTCAATTTTATTTGTAGTATCAAATCGTAACAAGAGTTCACTCTTCTCAATACACTTTACAGATAGAGTAGGTCTAGACCACACTCTGTAATTTACAAAGACCCAACAATTCCCCCAAGAGCAAACATTTGGTGCAACAGTGGCGAGGAAAAACTTCCTCTTGGGCAGAAACCTGAGCCTAGACAGACCCAGGCTCTTGGTGGGTGGTGATCTGCTGCTGCCGGTTGGGACACAGAGACACTGATATAGATATACAGATATGGAGAATGATGATTCATAATAATTATAGCAGTTGGTATGATAAACGGTGGTAATGATAGTCACAATAAAGATAATGGAACTATGACTAGAAATAATAGTTCTAGCAGTTCAGGGCGTAGCAGGGTGTTGCGGGGCATAGTAGGGCATAGCAGTGCGTTTAACATATGGTGGTTCTCATGTACCGTCTTCCACTGCCACCCTGCCACCCTGCCAAGATCTCTCGCTACCCCTTTGCCACCCCATGTAAAATTTTCTAGATCCGCCACTGGCAAGACCACAAAAAACCTACAGCTATTCAGAAATTCCAGACCAGTCTGATGCCTGTTGGCCAGTAACCTTTCCCTCCTGTATCATAACCAACAATAATGTACAGGTACAGGAACAGGAATGCATTACAAATGATTAGCTACAATAATACAGTACCAATACAATAATGAATGGCTACAACATGAACGCATGACTCATAGTTGCTTTGCAGCATTTTTTGATTTAAGAAACTTCTGCTCGTTTTCAGTCTGAAAGCGGATCATCTGCCGGGTTTCCTCCTGCGTCCCTGTGTGATACAGGATGGTATATGTAAAGCATGTATCAATGTCTCCAAAGCAAGTAGTGTTATGCACTGATATCAAACGGAATTCGCTGCTAATGGAGATAGTTAACACTGTAGACATGCATGGAGTCCTTTCAAGGCAGAGAAATGCGGGACTGTTGTGCAAATAAGCAATGTAACGTTAGCGTTAGCGTAGCAAGCTAGCGATTTTTAAAAACGTTTCAATTAAGAATATGGTTGCAACTATATATGTACAGGACTGTGTAGAGCACAAAACAACACCGTGGTAATTTTTAAATCAATTCTTTAAGCCGATAATACTTACATTTATGGGTCTCTCTGGTCGATCTAGCAGCCATGTTCCTTGTTGCGCAATGTATCTGAATACCCTTGGCTGGCCAAGTAAGCTTGCATCCTCACTTGGGTTAAGGGTAAAGGGAAGGGCTAAGGGGAGGATTGGGATTCAGCCTTACTGTTAATGCCAATGCATCTTGGGAAAATAAAGGAAAAGGCGGGAAATACACTGCAGTCAGTATATTACTGTAAATCCAAATAATACAGTAAGCAACTATGTCTATTTACAGTAAAAGGGGTGTATAGCTTCAGACACAGCTCTTCTCTGCTTCTCTTCATAGTCGTCAGATTCATCTACCAACCCTTATAGAGCTGGCTCAGGTTTGCCTTAGATGAGCTCTTAATTATGCTGTTATAGTTTTAGACTGCGGGGGACTTCCTTTGACACACTGAGCTCCTCTCTCTTTCCATCTGTGTGCATCCATGTGCCAGAAATGCTTGTTACTAATTTAGCTCTGGGGAGCTTATTCCCCGGAGTCCTCATGGCATAAATATCCCACAATGCAATGCGGTAGTAACAACCACGTTCATAACACACAAACGGACAGAAACCAAGGAGTGCTGTAACATCAGCAACGCTTTGATTTACTTTTCTACATATTTAAACTACCTCCTTCAGTATTTAATTTAGTTAAGCGTTATCTGGCGATGCTGCTAAAGCGGAGGTCGGCAGGGGTTACCATGGTTACTCTCGGGGCTTTCAGGAAGTGACTTTGAAAATTACATCTTTGTGCGTCCGAAAAGATACACACTGTTTATTTACACAAAAGTATGTTGCATAGTGCACCTGAGTAGCTTACCAGGTAGAGCAGGTGCCCATACGCGGGTTCGACCTTGCCCTGCGACCCTTTGCTGCATGTCATTTCCCCTCTCTCTATCCTTTCATGTCTTTAGCTGTCCTATATAAATAAAGGCCTAAAATGGCGAAAAAATAATCTTAAAAAAAAAGTATGTTGAACGAGTATACATGTTGAGTATGTAGTGCAGAGTATGAGATTGTGGACGCAACCATAGAGTGGTGTGTGCTGAATGTATCACGTAGTGATACCATAGTGGTGTGCTGAATGTATCAGTAGTGTGAAAATTGTACTCAGAGTTTTAACAGTTGTGAGTTGGTTTCAGTAAATTTGCCAAGTTGATGGAGAAAAACTCTAAGTGTGTCTCAATCAAGTCCCAATGAAACTAAACTCAAAGATTTTATTATATTTCAACATTTTTGGCCCCCAGAAGGAGGAAACCTGCAGCCTGGAACTCTGGTTGTCACGACACAACATTCAATTCAAAATACATTTGATAATGAGATCCAGCAGATTGGACTCATGTTTAAGTCTTCAGTTTGTGTTTGACTTCAGCTTTACATAGAGGGTGAACCCACTTTGACTTCCCCAGCAGCTCCAACTGGACCTTTAAACACAGAGGCAGCAAATGTTGTACAGGTTAGCATCATTTTAGACAGGGGTGTCAAACTCCATTTCACTAAGGGCCACGCTAGAAAATGAGAATTACATCAAGGGCCAGACATGTATAGTTTATTGACATGCTTTTATTTAGAAAAAGTCAAATATCTTTGATTGTATTACTGCATGTTGCTTATTTTACACATTTTTACGTCATTGTTGTAGCCGTTTTTGATTCTTCTTAAAAAAATGGTTGCTTTTTCTGACATTTTGTTTCATTTTTTTAAATTGTTTTGTTGCTTTTTCGACTTTTGTCACATTTTTGTCGACATAGAACCCTACAAAAGTCAGCCAAAAAGTTCCTTAGCCATGATAGAATTTAGCAAATCAAGCAAAACAATGATTACATTTTTAAAAGTAGGCTACAACATAGCCGACTCTCAACAACCTGTTTCACAGCCTCAATTTGAAAACTCCCTGCTTCCGGGGGAATTTCTGCCAAATTCTGTTTTGAGTTTTGCGTAATTACAGTTTGAAAATTGTTTTCTGCCTGTTTGGGTTTGGCGCAAAACTAAGTGGGCCAAAATTTATTGTGAACCTTAATTAATTTGCCAGATTAAAATCTGCAAGGGGCTCGGTTCGGCCCATGGGCCTTGAGTTTGACACGTATTTTAGATTGATCCAACATTTTCTCACAGCTGTTAACTCCAGTTTGAACATATCACACAAAACTGTATGTCTTTAACTTCCTTTGTCTTCCAGGGTTAATCTAACTGTATGCACATCACTCTGCATATTGGAGAGGAATGGTGCTTTGACACCATATAGATGTTGCGTAGAGCAGAGATCTTCAACAGGGGGTCCGGGACCCCTAGGGGGTCTTTAGAGTTACTGCAGGTGGGCCACCAAATTCTTACATTTTTTGAAAGTTTTTCAAAAGCTAAAATGTCTTAACATGAATCCAACATATTATTAGCAAATATAAATCAGCCTATTTGTTAAAAAAAACATTAATGATAGGCTTACTGGCCCACAGGTAAGGTAGTCACTAATGTAGCCATCCACAGATACAGTTATCCCCAAGGATGCTATGCCTTCCACATGTATGTTTGACATTAAAACATGATTTATAAAATCATGCCAACAATTATTATTCAAATTGATAAGTATTATTTGCAAAAAATAAGTATGTGTAAGTAAAGGGTTTAGGCTGCCCTACATGTTATTGTAGGCCCAGTTTAACATGCAACATATATGTAGTAGGGGGTCCCTGATCCATTTCTCTTTCAGTTAAGGGGTCCCTGGATTCAAACACTTTGAAGACCTCTGGCTTAGAGATACAAATGTGATTACAAAAAACAAACTTGCCCGAACATCTCGACTGCAGTGACGATAATACAAAACCCCTTTCTTCTTCCAACCATCTTTATGATACTTAAGGGCTTTTCACATGGGGAGCGTCACTTGGCCTGCGTAGTCGTGTGGATCCTAAATTAGCATAGTAAAAATTATGGACGTTAACTGATAAATGCAGTCTTGTGCTGATCCTGGTTGTCCTTCTCCATAACCAACGTAAAATCAAGGAGAGGGTTAACTTTTCCTGCTACAGGTTTCCCACCGTGGTCTGAAAGAACAGGGGAGACACTTTGACAAATTGACGGCGTTAAAATGGGTTTGCATTAATGCCGTTAACGCGTTAAACTGACAGCCCTAGTTTATACATTTGCATAGATTTTTCTTTAATTAAAAACAAAATAGTTTTGGATTTATGACCCCTTGTCCTATTTTCACTACATGGGAGAGATCCCCCCCACCCTGTTTTACAGTTTTTTTTAATGCAACTATGTAACTTTTACTTAAAGTACATTTTAAATGAACTAGCCTACTTAATACTTGTACTTGAGTAATATTTCATCAAAGTATTGGTACTTTTACTTGAGTACAATATTTTAGTACTTTTTCCACCTCTGGATGCACTCACCACTTGTCCCTTGTGCTTATGTACATTTGTCAATATTTATCTTACACATTGCTCTAGTTATTTTATATGGTATTTATTTCACACACATCCACTGTGTAGTTTCAGTTAGATTTATTAAGTTGCAGGTTTGGAGAGTTAATTGCTTGTTTCTTCATACTCACCTTTTCTCTGTTCCTTTCTGTTTGGTCCACCATGCAGAAATGTTTGAGGAGGAGCCACCCAGCAGCATGGTGTATTTATGTTAATGACATCATGCGACCAAACCAAGTCATGGGGGTTTTCTGTGTATAGTTAATTTTCAAGTGTTGGTTAATGAATTTGAGGGGTAATTGATACAAATTACATCCCTCATAAAGTTTTCTTTATTGTGTAAATGAGTGTGAACTGTGTCTAGCTTTGTCCAGACTTTGGTAATGTTAGAAGTGTTTGGTAGACTCACCGCTGAGAGATAGTGGTGCAGTGCAGGGCTGATTAAGAGCCCTATAATGGCAGGCCTTTCCTCTGCTGAGGGAGAGGAAAGCTGTGCTGATACAAACGCATGCTTAGGAAAGATTGAGTGTTTAGTTGTACAAAGAGAAGTCTGCCTGCCTATCTTTGATGATCTGGCTAAGCTACATGACAAAAACTAAAAGCCTTTTAATTTCCTGCAGATTTACCATCGAACATAAAAATGCAACGAGTGACTGTCTGGCATCACCTCGTCCTCTTCTTCCTCCATCTCCTGAGCTCAGCTGAACTGGAGGCGGTGGATAAAGTGCCAGTGGAGGTGATAGTTGACAGCTCCCCCTGCAGCGCCACCTGTGGACTCGGCGTTAAAACTCAAACCCTGTGTTTCTTAAAAGATTCCAAGACAGCCATGGAAGAACGCGTGAGAAGGGAAGATGGCGCAGAGGTAACTAAGCCGTCTTAAAAGTCCCATATTGTAAAAATGAAAAAATTGTTTTTAAATGATGGTAGGTATGGCAGGTCGAGGTGCTATATAAATACTTTGAAAGTATCAAAACGCTCAATCTACAGAAAAATGCACACAGCCCGCATTCAGAAACTTTGCCTTTAAACTAGCAGTCAGGATTTCTGTACGGTTGTGATGTTGCAACTATGCTATAAATAGGTAGAAAGTGCCACTATAGTCATTCCCCGGCTGCAATGACAGTGCAGAGAATCACAGAGTGCAGATGACCGATGAGTGAACACTGGCATGTGTTATTGTATTATTATTTTTGCTGTTTTTAAATGTCTTACTATGTATCCCTTTACGATGTCTTTGAGTGCCGAGAAAGGCGCTTTTAAATAAAATGTATTTTTATTATTATTATTTATGCGAAAGACCCGAAACCGCTGACCAATCAGAGGGGACTGGGATTTTCGGGACAGTGGCTTAAAGAGACAGGTGCTAAAATGGAGCGTTTTCAGACAAAGGGTTAATACCGGTATATTCAAACAGACAGTATGAGATTTTTTTTTCACATTAAAGTATGCAAACATCTTCTAGTAGAGGTGCAAACTAAAATGAAACTGGAAATGAGCATGCTATGGGACCTTTCAACCTCTAACATTAATGCTAAATGATTGAGAAATGTAAGAAGGAAAATACAGTCCCCTCCAAAAGTATTGGAACAGCAAGGCAAATTCCTTTGTTTTTGTTCACTGAAGACATTTGGGTTTAAGATCAAAAGATGAGTATGAGACAAGAGTTCAGAATGTCAGCTTTCATTTTCTGGTATTTAAATTTAGATGTGTTAAACAACTTAGGACATACCACCATTTGTATAAGACCACAGCATTTTTAGGTGAGCACAAGTATTGGAACAAATAATCGTAAAGTAAATAACATTTAATATTTGGTGGAATAACCCTTGCTTACAATAACTGCCTCAAGCCTGTGACCCATCGACATCACCAAACTGTTGCATTCTTCATTTGTGATGCTATTCCATGCTTTTACCGCAGCTTCTTTCAGTTCTTGTTTGTTTCGTGGGGTTTCTCCAAAGACAGTATATAGAATGGACCAACAGATCCCGTTGCTCTGGACGGAGACAAGTGAACTTTATTACAAGCACTTTTCCAGTGATGGTTGAGCGTTACTGCGCAGCTGCAAACTGAGCTTGCCGCCGTAGATGTGACGTGAGCAACATGTCTGAACATTGTAAGTCTTCTAGTAGCTGTGCCAAGAGAAATCTCAATCATTCCCAATCTTGCAGAGACAGAGAGCATAGGCATATGTAAGGAAATAACATAGGTACAGGCTAATTATTGCTAACTAAAATGCTAGTTAATAGTAGCAATTTAACTTAAACAGCTAATGTAAGTCGAAACTGCCTGCGAGCTTCTCCTGTACTGTACGGTAATTCCTCTACTATGCGACAGTAGGTCGCGTGGTTATGACACGATCGTTAGCCTATTTTTACAAAAACGTCTGCTACGGAGCCATAACGTGAGATACAAGGTAATGGAGCCTTTCATACATTGTCGTGTTTCTTTAGAAATAAACAATGGACAAATAAAGTCTTTAAATGCTTCAGATGTAAAGTTATTCACTGTCAAAGTGACGCAAAAATGAAGGCAGTCAATGGAATGCGGGGGGTGATGGTTTATTAGCATCAAAATGGCGCCATAGGAGGCTTCACTCTGAGGAGGCAGGCTTGCCCCCTTGGGTTTCTCCCTTCAGTCTCCTCTTCAGGAAGTGACATGCGTGCTCTATTGGGTTAAGGTCAGGTGATTGACTTGGACAGTCTAAAACCTTCCACTTCTTTCCCCTGATGAAATCCTTTGTTTTGTTGGCAGTGTGCTTTGGGTCATTGTCCTGCTGCATGATGAACTTCCTCCCGGTTACTTTCGATGCATTTCTCCGTAAATTGGAAGAAAATGTCTCTGTACACTTCTGAATTAATTCTGCTGCTACCATCACCAGTTACATCATCAATAAATATGAATGAGCCTGTTCCAGAAGCAGCCATGCACTTCCAAGCCATGACATTACCTCCACCATGCTTCACAGATGAGCTTGTATGCTTTGGATCATAAGCAGTTCCTTTCTTTCTCCACACTTTGGCCTTTCCTTCACTTTGGTATAGATTAATATTGGTCTCATCAGTCCATAAGATTGTGTTCCAGAACTTTTGCGGCTCATCTCTGTACTTCTTTCCAAATTCCAATCTGGCCTTCCGATTCTTACTGCTGATGAGTGGTTTGCATCTTGTGGCATGGCCTCTATATTTCTGCTCTCTGAGTCTACTTCGAACAGTGGATTGTGATACCTTCACCCCTGCACTGTGGAGGTTGTTGGTGATGTCACTTACTGATGTTTTGGGGGTTTTCTTCACAGCTCTCACAATATTTCTGTCATCAACTACTGTTGTTTTCCTTGGCCGACCTGTTCGACGTCTGTTGCTCTGTACACCAGTAGTTAGCCTACTTTCTTTTTCAGGACATTGCCCAATGTTTGTCCAATGGCTCTGGTCGATTTTCCTTCTTTTCTCAGCTTGAAAATGGCTTGCTTTTCTCCTATAGACAGCTCTCTGGTCTTCATGTTGGTTTATCCTTTTTAACAAGAAATGCAGTCTTTATAGGTTTAAACCAAGCATAAAAACTTAGACTAGTCATGCAGCTATTTAATGTTTGAACAATCAACCTAAAAAGCAACACATGGGCAACAAGAAACATCTGTCAGTCACATGTTCCAATACTTTTGCTCACTTGAAAAATGGGTGGGTTCAAACAAAGGGTGGTATGTCCTGAGTTGTTTAACACATAGCCTACTCATCTTTTGATCTTAAACCCAAATGT
Organism: Gymnocephalus cernua; assembly: GCA_023631565.1. Classification (NCBI taxonomy): domain Eukaryota; kingdom Metazoa; phylum Chordata; class Actinopteri; order Perciformes; family Percidae; genus Gymnocephalus; species Gymnocephalus cernua. Next base: position 33,877,455 of record CM042433.1, on the reverse strand, counting down.
CTTCAGTGAACAACAAAAACAAAGGAATTTGGCTTGCCGTTCCAATACTTTTGGAGGGGACTGTAGCTCTGACTTTAATAACAATAATCATTGTCATCTGCATGTGGAAATGGCTTAATGGAAGGTGTTGAAGGAGTGTCGTGTCCGTAAGGTGAAGTGTCTGGAGTCGTGGCAGTGTGGACTCAGCACCATGACTGTGACTTCAGGACATAGAGTGGACATTGATTGTCTGGGAGAAGTCATGGAAGCGATGGGGAAGTTTTCCTGGAGGTAAGGATGGAGGATCCAGGAGTGATTCAGTCTATATGAATGCAAACAATGAAAAAAGTAAAAAATACCTCAAGTCTCATACTGCAGAACTAGATACCCATTGCAGAATAAAATTAAAAGTTTTGTATTGATTATTACTGTCTAACTGTATAAGTGTGAAGCCTAGTTTCCTCCCCCCAGGACTAGATTAACCCAGCAAGGTGTCCCAAGATGAGCTGTGGGCCTTTCATATTCCCAAACTTAGTTTGGTTAAAAATGTCCAATGTATTTAAGAATATGCATTATTTAAAGCCCCAGTGTGTAACATTTGTAGTTGTTCATTATCAAAATCTGTATTGCCCTTCACAAACTTGTCCTTTTTTATGAATATTGACCACCACCATCAATTCCAAGTATTCCTATTTGCTTGAACTTTTACATTTGCGCTTACATGAACTGGGGTAGACTCTCCATAGCCATGCACCATCTTGAAATACGGTAGCCCATAAGGGACATACAGGCTATACTGCTCCGCACTGACTGTGACGAATGCCAGGGAGGGAGGGGGAGAAGATTACTTGTGACTCACTGCTGGCAGATTTCCCTGGCAGGCAACTCACGTCATGGAGTTGTAACACAGACTAGCTACTAGAACAGCTGTGTGTTAACGATGGAGATATAAGAGATCATTTCAGTTTCATTGACATTGTTCATGCTGCTCAGAGAAATATATTAAAAACACAAACCTCCGTTGATTCTCTCCTACGCTGTAAACATCGCCTTACACTATTAATCTCGTACAATATACAGAATAACGATAGCACTGATACTTTACTAACATTAGCTTGCATATGTTTGGGAACCTGACAGCTGATGTTAGCAACCTGATAGCTGATGTTAGCAATGAAATGGTACCAAAATAACGTCAAACTATTATTACACTGGAAGGGACACTCACGGACGGTTGTCGCTAATTTGGGGTTCGGCCAGCGTAGGATTAATAACGCACTCGGAATGGGGGGGGGCTAGAAAGTAATATTCAGTTGGTTGTCATATACAATTTCACCACTAGATGGGATAAATTCTTACACACTGGGGCTTTAAGTATTCTATTCACTGAAATATTTTTTAAAGGTGTTCAAACTAGATTTTGAGACAGGAGCCCACTACAAATAGGATTTTAAAATACAGGAGCCACTTTATAGAGAAACTAAACAGCAGCTGACCTCCACTGGTTTAGCTTCTCACCTTGCTGAAGTGATGAAAAGGTGTACTCTATGATCTGTGACATCACGGTTTGGTGTGGTTATCGGTTCTGACCAAACCTAAAAACCATCAGTGATGCTGATGGTTTTAACAAGAGGTTTCAGAGGTGAAACAGGTTAGAAACATTAGAAACGTTTGGGGCCCTGGGACAGTAGCCCACTTCGGCCAGCTGCCCACTTTGGTCAGTTGGTAATCCAGCATTGCCTTAACTTCGGTGTGTAAAATTCTCACTGTGAAGTTGCACTAACACAAAACATGCTTCCGGGTAGACAATTGGCAGTTGATTTGAATTGCGGAAATATGTGAAATCGTCAAACTTGCTCATGTCTATTGTCATTTTCATCCGTAACTGTAACGTTTAAAGATATATAGCTAATCAAAGAGGTCCGACCATAGACTGTAAAAAAAAAAATGGACAAAGCTCCCGGGCCTTAAAAGTGAAGCGTATTAAGTGCCTTCATCCTGCATTCTATCTAACTTCCAGCAGGGGACAATTCCACCACCTCCAAAAAGAAGTCTGTTTCTATAAGAAAATGAGCCTACTTCTTACTTGATTAATTAAAATAATGAGTTTATGGTCTTAATCGCTAGTTTCAAGTATTTTTCAATACAGCATAGTGTTAATTTAGTAAATGATGGTCCCATTTATTTTAAAATAGACAATAATAATAATAATTTATACTTTATTGATCCCCAGGGGGAAAATATTTTTTTTCCTGCCTGGTTGCCTAGAAATGCTGTGTTCAGCCAACCAACCGCGTTTTCTGGTCACATAAGGGAAAGTTTGCAGATTTTATGTACTGCAGTAAATGCAGATGAATGGTGGCAGTACCTTGTGGGACCAAATGTCCCTCTTTAGCATTTAACTTAGCTTAACGCCATTGCAACCATAAACAACACTGGCCTGGCCACATCTTCCTCCCCAACTCCACCCTCTCATAAAAAAAGTGCCACATCCGGTTGCATATAGCAGTCCACAAACCACTGGGTGACTGATGCTACGTCCATTATTTTTTACAATCTATGGGTCCGACCTATCTGACGTTTCTGCTCGGTTTATTTTCTGTACTGTGTTACTTTGCTAGCGTCTTTGATAAACCCAATCTAGCATTAGGAACAGCAACATGGTGTCATTTTCTTTGGTCTGTGGCCCAACAGGTAAATTAGCAAGCTAACATTAGTGAAAGTGTTGACATATGAAAGCATCAACATGCATTTTAGCTGAAGGAGATTAGAGTATATTCAGTTGTTCCTCGTCCGCATTTGCTCAGCGCAGTTTAAATTGGCGCAACAAATATTTGTTTGCTGCTTATATGATAAATGTCCCATATAATGCTCATTTTCAGGTTCATATTTGGATTTTGGGTTTCTACTAGAACATGTTTACATACTTTAATGTTGAAAAAAAAACTTTATTTTTCTCATACTGTCCGTCTGAATATACCTGTATTCACCCTCTGTCTGAAACGCTCCGTTTTAGCACCTGTCTCTTTAAGCCCCCTCCTGAAAAAGCCTAGTCTGCTTTGATTGGTCAGCCATGTCTTGTCTTCCACATCTGCGCTTTTAGAGTCTCTGCATCGTCATTGCATTGTAGCGGCATTTTCTGCCTGTAAATAGTATACTTGTGACATCGCAATTGTACGGAAGTCCTGATGGCTTGTTTTAAGGCACAATTTCTGATTATGGGCTATGTGGATCTCTGTAGACTATTTATATAGCACCTCAACCTTCTTTATGATCAAACAAGACATGGAACTCTTACTTTTTACAATAGGGGACCTTTAATGTTTTAAATGTAATGTTTTCCTTTATGGCTCAGGGTATCGTGGCGATACGCCCGAGGAGTAATCAGCTCTGACGACTCTCTGTTTGATCGCTGGCATGCTCCTCTGCTGGACAGAGTTATTCTGGACCCCATCGTGGAGGAGGACGCAGGTAAACACACCTGCACATACTTACACAGACCCTGAATTTTGGTTTAAGTTCAACACTTAATTTCCTGGTGACCTCGTAAGCAGGGTTGGTATTGTGAGAATTTTTAAGTTGAATTTTGCAACTGAAGATTAAAAAAAGATAGGTTGGAGGTATGAGTCCGACTACAGTTGCTGATACTCAACCAAGTAACGGTGCATGTCAAAGAAAATGTGTAAATACAAATTTCTTTGACTCTCAAATTACAGGATGGCTTCACTTGTTTAATAGAAGGCCATCACAGAGCTGGACTAGCTAAGAAGCTAACTTTAATAATTGCAATGGTTTTGAGTTAGCTGTTAAACGGTTTAAATCAGTGTCTCAATGTTTATAACTTCTAGACATAGAAAGCTTCAAAATGTAATTAAAACTTTCACAATGATATCCTAGAAACAGTACTGGATTTCCAACAGAAACATTTCTAACAGGCAAACGCACACAAAGCACATGACACAAACACCTCCTGCTTGTCAGCTGATGAATGTAAACACATCATTTAGGAAAAGTGGCAATGAATTAACTAATCATGTCCAATTACCAGGCACTTATCGCTGTGTTGTGCAGGATGCCACCTTCCACATTGTGAAGACTGTTTACTGGGGGATCCGGGTTTTGCCCGTCGGCATTCTTAATCTGGATTATGAAAGCTCTCTGGTCCAGTGGGACTCCACTGGAAACCAGCAGAATCAGATCATGTCAGACCAGCAAGACTACAGGACAGCTCTTCTTTACACAGTACGGTTAGGTTTAGAAAGTGATGGGTTTGGGGATGCAATGATGATGCAATGTTTAAATTACATGCTTAATTATTTAGTCAGTTTGACATATTGTTGTGTAAATGGCCATTACAAAAAAAAGAATGTGTAACCACAATATCAAAAACAAAAATCACTACATAAAATTAAAATCACTACATGTTCATTTCATGGGCAATGCCAAAGTAATGATTCTTCTCACCAGCAGTGCATTTTATCTGCCTGAACACACAGGTGCTGATCAGTTTGAGCCTGGCAGGCGTCGGGGCTGGAGTGATTCTTCTGGGGCTCTACTGGATACACTGTAGGACATTTTAAGTTGGTTTAACTTGTAAACGCACCTGCTAAATTGAAGATGCAAGTTAGCTCAACTTAAAGATTATCTTTGTTTCAACTAAGAAATTTAAGTACATAAAGTTGATGTAACTTCACTTCATGTTCTAGTTGTCTCAGCACTGTTTTTTAAGTGGTCAAATTGATTGGCCTTTTATTCGCATCAACATAACTCACTGTTTTAACTTAATACTTTGAAATATTTATTTCATTACTTTACTATCAATTCAAGACAACTATACCTAGTCGAACAAACACATTTCTGCATTTATACAACTTGTGGCATAGAAGTTAGAAGTAGAGCGGGTTGGCCCTCAACCACAAGATTAGCAGTTTGATCCTGGCTCCTCCGGCCACATGTCTAAGTGTCCTTGAGTAAGACACTTGACCCCCAAGTTGCTATATGATGATATATTTACAGAAAAGACTGAAAGACGGAAGTTAGAACATAATTATAAAGAGTTGTTGCTATGGAGATGATACATCTCATCTCGTCTCATTGATGTGAACCAGAAGCTTTTAGAGATCTGCAGACCGGCTGGAGGCAAGTAGTTCCAAGTTTTAACTTGTCTCGTTCGCGAATCTTGGTCTGAATTGGGCTTTACTTGCATACATTCTAATCTTGCGTGGTATTTACAAGTTTGCATGTTTTCTTAAACTTAACTCTGAATTATTGCAGTTCATCTGTTAAAAAATACACATCATTTATTTGAAAAACATACATCAGCTTAAACACTGGGTTTTGGTCTCAATGAGACCAAGTTATGCTGGAAGCATGTGAATTCCATGTACTTATAAGAAGGATATAGTTATAAGTAGAGATGTTCCGATACCAGTATCGGAAAAGCTTAACCACCTAAAATGCTGGTATCAGAAGGTACTGGAGTTAAGTTAAGTAGTTCATTTATGTTTTTGTTCTGTTATGAATCACTGTCAAACTGGATAATAAAAGAAAGTTCTACTGCATTCATTGTTTGTGTTTGTTCATGTTTCACAAAGAGTTTAACCTGAGCCAGGCCGTAAAACATAGATAAAAATAATAGGGATAGTAGTATACAGCTGTTAAAACAATACCATTTATGACGCACTGGTATCTGATACAAGCGGCCAAAATGGGTTTTCCTCAGACTTTGTTTGCAGATATGCAAAAGAACAATATTTATTATACAACTGCATGACAAAAATGTATGAATCTTTTGGAGATTAGACTCCATCCAAATTAATATTTCTTTAAAGGGGTAGAGAATAGGAAACATATCCCCCGATGGAGTCTAGACACTGGTGGCGGCGGAGAAGAGACCGGGGACCAGACCGGCGGGGCAACGGAATGGCCATCCGGGAGAATCATGAAGACTGGAGGCAGCAGGGGAGGTGGAGGGTTGAGCGCTTTCCTGAAACAAAACTGACCCCAAAAGAAACTTATTTAAAGCAGAGCTGTAGTGCTGTGATTGGTCCTTGAATTCCTTGGTCATGACTGATTGGTTTAAGTGAAAGTATGGCTTCTAAACGGCTGATTTGATTTACAGAGAGAGTACTGAGTAAAAGCTAGTGCACGCATTAGTAATTTCAATTCAGCGTCTTGTAGTGCTCAGATACGAAGCCAATGCTAGCGCAATTTAAGATGGAAAGTTTAATAAACTGAGTAGTGATGAACCGACCTACCACCGGTTCCATGCATGACTTACCCGAGAGTAGCCAGGCATCTGAGATTAGAAAAACAGTAAAGCACTGCATAGTGCTGCATGGTTTAAAGAGTTTCGGCGCAAACCGATAATATCTGGGCTGACACGTTAGTTGCCTAAAAACAGAGGATAGACTTATGAATCCCACGCTGGGGACTTCAGCTATATACCTATATAATATATACATATATAAATATATACCTATGAGTAAGTAGCCTATTGCTCATGATGTAAGATTTAGAGTGGAGTTCATTTTTATTTGAAAGTCGAAAGCTCATAATTCAATATAATTATACAAAAATTACTACCAATATTTTTACAAAGACTAGTCAGTTAATTATTTATATATCTATGTTCACAAGATTAGTTAAATGTCTAAGTGTTTACATTTTAATATCTGTAATCCAAGTTCTCGCTTTCTGATTGGTTAGTTCAGAAACGTGGAAATCCGAACAAGAAAGCGAGTGGTGTTCAGTCAAGGGGCCAGGCTTCTCTCCTGAGAGTGAAGCCTCCTATGGCGCCATTTTGATGCTAATAAGCTATCACCCCCCGTTAGCATCCCAGTCACTGCCATTCATTTTGGCGTCACTTTGACAGCCAATAACTTTACATCTGAAGCGTTTAAAGATTTCATTTGACCATCGTTTATTTCTAAAGAAACACGACAATGTATAAAAGGCTCCATTATCTTGTACCTCACGTTATGGCTCCGTAGCAGACGTTTTTATAAAAATAGGCTAACGATTGTGTCATAACCACGCGACTTACTGTCGCATAGTACAGAAATTACCGTATAGTACAGGAGAAGCTCGCAGCAGTTTCGACGTACATTAGCTGTTTAGTTTAATCCTTACATATGCCGACGCTCTCCGTCTTTGCAAGATTGGGAGCGATTGAGATTTCTCTTGGCACAGCTACCAGAAGACTTACAACTTGCAAACACGTTGGTCACGTCACATCTACGGCGGGAAGCTCGGTTTGCAGCTGCGCAGTAACGCTCGGCTATCACCGGAAAAGTGCTGATAATAGGCTTCACTTGTCTCCGTCAAAACAGCGGAATCGCTGTGTCCATTTATATACCGTCTATGTGTTCCGTAAAGTACCGTTCTCTTAATACATCCATTAAGGTACCGTTTGAGAAAGTTAACGTCCTGCTGTGTAATATATACATGTATATATATAGAGAGAGTAATCCGCCACATACCGAACCCTCACGTTACTATGGGGAAAGAGCTGCTTCCAACAACATGAACAGTAAACACATATAGGAGTTTAGCAAGAGTGTATACCGCCGTACACGTGCATGTAATTAGAAACGTGAACGAAATGTTTGAGCACTCTATAAGCAAAACCCAGAAGATGGAAGCTACTCGCTCATTATGCTCCCAATAGATGGTCAAGCCTGATGCATTAATCAGAAGATATAGAATACGGTAGGAACCCCCAAAATGCGGAGTAAGCCACGGGCGAAACCACGGATTTAGACGGCGCCCGGGAACTCAGCCTTCCACTTAAGTAAAAACATGAATGAACAAAACGCAGTCCTAAAAAACAACTCAACTTCGAGGGTTTGGGAGCTTCAACTGGGTCGAAACACACACTGATCCCTCTGTCGTGATAGAGCCGGATGAAGTCTCGGTCAGCGCCACCGGGAGTCGGCGGCGGGAGCCAACTGGGCAGGTCAGAGCGGGGCCGGGCGGCGATTAGTTGCTGACATCGAGGCAACGTCCACAGGAACATAAGACGTGAGTAGGTAACTTGCTGGATGGAATAGAGCTGCCAGGTGCTACAGTTTGTATCCGCGTGTGTCCATCATATACAGTTAGAGTTATCCACCGTTGAGCGAAAAGCTGCTTGAACATGAACCAGTTTGAGAGAGAAATTCCTCTAGGATAGGCATCAGCTGTTGAGCGCTTTCCTGAAACAAAACTGACACCAAAAGAAACTTATTTAAAGCAGAGCTGTAGTGCTGTGATTGGTCCTTGAATTCCTTGGTCATGACTGATTGGTTTAAGTGAAAGTATGGCTTCTAAACGGCTGATTTGATTTACGGAGAAAGAGTACTGATTGGGTTAACAACGTCTTCCTGAAAGAATTTGCGCTGAGCTTCATTTATTGTTAGAACAGAGGAAGATCCACACAGTCCTGATGATCTAATCAAGCAAAGAGAAAGGCCCTGTGGAGGTGGGGCACGGCTGTTTAAGGGTGTTAACCACAAAAAACTCGTACTACTAATTTCAAACTAACAAACAAATTAAACTATTCAAACTCAGGGCTTGGTAAGAGTTTAGCTGTGGGTTGTCTAACACTGTGCCAGGAGATGGCAGTGTTGGTTCATGAAAAGGTTCTGAAGGACAGCATGAGGTTCATTATGAACATATTCATTCAATTCCTCGATCACAACCTACATGATTGGAAAAAAATGAAAGAGAAAAGGACCCTCTGAAAATGCCAAATGTAGAGTATACACCAGACACAAAACTGTTGAATGGATGAAAGAAGTAGAGGCAACTTTGTTATTCAAACCTTATGCAATGAGAGCATTCTTTTGAGTACTCTGGCAGATGTTTACCCTTGAAATGCTTGTGGGTTTGAAAAAGATATCAAGTAAATAATATTAAGGAGGATAAACACCAACTAAAGATATTTTTCACAACCTGGCAATCCAAAATGTATTCTTATTAATTATTAATGACTTCTGTTATGATCTTTAGTTTATGTCTAGGGGAACACAGGAAGTGTACCCAAATCTTTGAAAGAGAAGTACCAGAACATCAATGAGCAAACTGCTGAGACACATTGGGCCCTATCTTGCACCCGGCACAGAGCAAAGCCCGACGCAAGTGTAGTGAAGTGTAGTTTAAGACCAACGAAGTTGTCAATTTCCCGTCCAGTGCCCACGTCGTTTAAATAGCAAATGCACCTGCACCCATCTGTGCGCCCATGGTCTTACAGGGAGGTGTGCTCAGGTGCATTCTTGGCGTATTGCTATCTTGAGGCTGGATCGCTTGATCGCGCCATTGACCAAAAACCTGGTCTAAAGTCAATAACGCAGCATTTCATTTTTATTTTAACAGCGCATTAGTAAAATATGCCTACACTCATGCTTGTTACACACACAGAGGGATGCGCAGCAGCACACAAACATGCGAAAGATTAAAAATAAAAATATTACGGTGCAAATCCGCCTCATAATAGCAACGCACCAAGGTACAAACGTGCCTGGCTTTTCAAGGGAATGGGAGATGAGACTCTGATTGGTTTATTGCATGTTACGCCCAAAACACACCTATGAATTAATTAACACACTAAGTACAACCCTTTCGAACCATGTGTAACAGCCTGGAAATGCGAGATAGAAATGATCACTCAGACAACGATGTTTTCTCTCCGGTAGCTCCACCGAGAATTGTTGTATTTCAAATAAATGCAAAAAGATATTTGAATGCACAATTGCAACAATTACTCGCTTTCAGGTGAACATTAACAAAAATAGTAAAAATAGTAATTTAACAAAATCTTACATATACACTGTTAAATATACTTTAGATAACCAAAACATTATTTAAACATATCAATTTCTCTGTACAGCCTTTCTCCAAAAATAGCAACACAATATACAGTCATTTTTACTACACACATCCATTTAACCTTTCAGGCTCTGTACGCCCGTAGTTTAGTCTGCATACATACACAACGTGTACCTTTCATGTCCCACCTGTACCAATCTGTAATGGCCGCTAGGAGTCACGTTAGACTGGTAATATTTCACTAAACACTTAACATGAATATACAGCTTCTAACACATCTAAAACAAAACCAAAATGCACAAAGAATTTCGCTAACATATTTCTTACAGTTTAAGCACATAAGCATTCATTTTCATACCTGGAAATGCGAGATAGAAATGATCACTCAGACAACGATGTTTTCTCTCCGGTAGCTCCACCGAGAATGACGCATCACGCTGAGAGCTCCCGCTTCCGACCTTGCAGACATAACTAATCAATCACGGATCAGTTTTCTCAAAAAGGTTAAACTAACAGATCACAGATCCGAAATCTTTAACAAATAGCTACAGCCTACAATAACAAATGTTCTCAAACAGTATTTACTGTTAAACATTTTATAAAAGTTTTTACCTTTGACTCAACAATTTCAAAATTGTGTATCAAGTCTAAACTAACAGATCACACTATTACACACTCCCCAGCAAAACTAGATGTCGTCCCGACATCACAATCTTTATAAACAAGTAGTTACTAAAGAGTATCTCCTAATTGTCAACTGTGTTGGTAGTAATAACCCTATAGTAAGTGTTCTGAGCTTAACAAATAACCTGGATGTACCACACATGATTCCAAGTCTATTTTATGCCGAATATCCCTGCATACAGTAAGATTGGTAAACTTGGTATGGATTTATCCACATAGTTGCTGGCTGAACTTCTCTATATGGTAAGGGCTGATACTGGTAAGGCATTCTATTTGTGTGCGCTACACTATAGCATGTAGGAGTTCCAAGATGATCATAGGTGAGAATTTTAGGAGGTCGTCTTTCTCTCCTTGGTAAGCGTCTGTGTTCTTGTCGCTCGTTTTCACCAGAATCAGAGTATGGGGACATTGAAACCTCATCCTGTGCTTCTTCCCGTGGTTCATCATCACACTGATTTTCCTCTTCCAACAGTACATCCTCCTGCTGCATCTCAGCCTCGTTTGTACTGAGTTCGAGCTCGTCAGTGTCCAGTGATGGTGTCTCTTGGGAACTGTCCTTTTGTGTGTCATGTTCGGTAGTACGGTCTGCAATGGGCACTTGAGGCTCTACTACAGGCTTATAGAAGTAGACACATTCCTCTTCCTCATCGTCTTGTTCTGCATTTTCTGCAGGGGTCTCTGTCATACTTTTCTTTTGTTTGGATGCTGCTTTCGGCTGAATGTCCAAAGGTAAGTAATCACATGGTAATAACAAGTTTCGGTGTAGGATTCTTGATCTTCCTCTGCCTTTTTCAGGTTTTGTTTCATAAACTGGGATGTTTTCTCCAACCTGCCGGATCACAATATGGATATTGTCTTCCCAGTGATTACGGAGCTTTCCAGTGCCTCCTCTTGGTGTCAGATTTCGAACAAGGACACGATCACCAGGATACAAGACTGACGTTCTCACTTTGCCATCATAGTGTCTTTTACCTCTCTCTGTAGACTTCTTTACATTCTCTCGTACTATGTTATTGGCTTCCTGCATTTCTCGTTTCCATCTCTCCATGTAGTTCGGTGATCTGTTTTTCCTGTTTCTGAAGTGAAACCAAATAGGAGGTCAACAGGTAACCTCGGGGATCTTCCGAATAACAGGAAGAAAGGAGAGAAGCCTGTTACATCACATCGTGTACAGTTATATGCATAGATCAACTTATTCAAGGATTCTTTCCAGTTTGTCTTCTGTCTTTCAGTGAGTGTTCTTAACATTTGTAACAACGTCCGGTTAAAACGTTCGACTTGCCCATTACCTTGGGGGTGATATGGTGTCGTTCGGGATCCAAGCACACCACAGTTCTTTTTCAGCTGGGCAAAAAGCTGGTTTTCAAACTCACCACCTTGATCATGGTGTATCCGTGCTGGCAGTCCAAACTTTAGGGCAAAATCGTTGAATATTCGATCAGCTACTGTTTTGGCAGACTTGGAGGTGGTGGCGTAAGCCTGGGCAAAACGGGTGAAGTGGTCAACGATTACCAATATATATTCGTATCCGCCTTTACATTTGTCCAAGTGGAGAAAATCAATCGACACAAGTTCAAAGGGTTGCGTTGTGATGATACTGGTAAGTGGTGCCCGTGTCTCCTTACATGGTGTCTTTTGTTTCAGACAGGTGCAAGTCCTTGCCACATAATGTTCAATTTCTTTTTTGCATGTAAGGCCAGAAGAATCTGTCTCTAATCAGTGATGTTGTTCGATCAATACCTTGATGTCCCATCTCATCATGCAACTCTTTTAGTACTGTGGTCTTATACTGCTCGGGTAATACAAGCTGTATTTTGTTTGCGGTTCTTCTACGGAGAATACCATCTTCATCAATTTGAAGTCTTTCCCACTCACGAAGCAGACACTTGCTATGCATACTGAGGGCTTTAAATTCTTGTCCTGATGGTTTTTTGTCTTCCAATTTGCACTGCAATACTGGAGCAATGTCTTTGTCATCTTGTTGTGCTTGCTTGATCTCAGCAATTGACAATGTTTTTTGTGTGTCTGCATTAGCTTTTGAACATTGCAGAGAGGTAAGCACTGAACAAACCCACGGAGTCTTGAATCTCAACAGCTTGGGTTGTCGCTGCTATGCAATCTGATGTAAGCTCTTCTACACATTGTTCCATCATCCCCTCAACTTCGAAAGGCATTCTTGACAGGCTATCGGCATCCACATTTTCCTTGCCAGGACGATACCTGATGGTAAAATGGAAGTCTGCTAGCTCTGCTACCCATCTACATCCAGTTGCGTTAAGTTTAGCACTTGACAGGACGTATGTAAGTGGGTTGTTATCGGTAAAGACAGTGAAAGTTGGTGCGTAGTACAGATAATCCCTGAATTTTTCTGTGATTGCCCATTTTAATGCAAGAAATTCCAACTTTCCTGAGTGGAGATGGTAATTTCGCTCAGCCGCAGTCAATGTACGGGAACCGTAGGCTATCACACGGAGTTTTCCACCTTGTTGCTGGTATAAAACTGCTCCAAGGCCTTGATTTGAGGCATCTGTGTGAAGGATGAATGGTTGCGAGAAGTCTGGGAACCCGAGGACTGGAGGCTCAACCAGACAGTCTATCAGCCGCTCCAAAATGCATTGATGATCTTCAGTCCACTCGATCCGCTTGTATGATGGTACTCCTTTCCCCTTTCCTGTGAAACGTCTTGCGTTTGTCCTACTTTGTGGCACATTGTTGTCCTCTGTTGTCCCTTTCAGCAAGTCATACAGTGGCCCCGCTATCCGTGAAAAGTTTTGTATGTACTGCCTGTAATAGCTTAATAAGCCCATGATTGCTCGTAGCTCTCCTACGTTGCTTGGTCTCTTATCTTTCAAAGCTCTCACAGCAATAGTGGCAGTTGGGTCAATTTGACTTCCTTCAGCTGAAACAATCCTTCCCAGATAGCGGACCTTACGTCTGAATAATTCACATTTGCTGGGCTTTAATTTGACTCCGTATTTCCTCAATAACTGGAGCACTTTTCTGACGTGACTGACATGGTCGTCAAATGATTGACTGTACACTAGCTTGTCATCCAGGTAAGGGACGCAGATGTTGTCACGTGCTTCCTCCAGACACTCCTCCATACAGCGTTGGAAGGCTGCTGGTGCATTCATTAGCCCGAATGGGATTCTTATCCATTCGTATAGGCCCCATGGGGTCACAAATGCAGTCAAAGGCCTGCTGTCTTCATCCATAAAACCTTGATGGTAGGCCTTTCCTTGGTCTAATAAGGAAAACCATGAGTTGCCACCAAGACTGTCAAGGATATCCTGCACTCGAGGAATCGGTAGCCTATCAGGATGAGTCTTCTTGTTTAATTCCCTGTAGTCGATGCAAAGACGTAGGCTTCCATCTTTTTTTCTTACACAGACAATTGGTGAAGCATAATGTGAGGTGGATTTCTTCACCCAACCTTGTGCAATGAGATTGTGTAGGTAATCTTTCATCTCTTTGTACAGGGGCTTCGGTACTGACAGGTAAGTGCGTGCCACTGGATCCATGTCTTTCAATGAGATGCTTAGTTTCAGTTTCTTTATTTGTCCGATGTCATCATCTGACTTGGAAAAACATGAGCACTCTTCTCGAAGCATGTTCTGCACCACTTCTCTCTCTGGTTCAGTCAGATGGCTTAGGTCGATTGGTGGATCCCATAAGCTCTCAGTAACTTGTTCTGCATTCGCTTGACACACTGAGACTGGGGGGGGATTGTCAGGTTTCTCCAAAATGGTGGCTGGATAAACCGCTTGAACCTGCTGTACCGTGCCCACAACAGTTTTTCCTGATAACTCAATATCGTGATCAGTGGGATTTTGCACATCAAGAACAAGGTAAGGTGAAACACCTCTTCTGATCGTCACCAAAGTCTCACAAAATTCGAGGCCTTCAGCCCATTGTGGGTTAAGGTCAGGCTCAAAGAGAAGTGTAGTGTCTTCCTTCAATGGCCATGTTTGCACTTTGCAGTCAATCTGGACAGAGGTGTGTTTGGGCACGGTGACTCTCTCTTTTGTCGTTCTCACCATGTAGTCACACAGCTGTTCAGTAGTCACAAGATCAATGAAGGCTGGAACACTTCCTTTCTCGAGAGTGGGAAAAGCTGCCATGGAACTGCTCTTTTTTTGCAGCATCCAGTTGTTCTGCAGTACAGGTTTTTATTATTTGCTCAATGACATTGTATCCTAGGATGGGCTGCGAAAGTCTTCCACCTTTCATCACTAACATGGGGACAACAAGTTCTTTAGGGTTAGTGCCTTCTGCAGCTAGTCCAAAAGCGACTTCAATGAAACCTATGTAAGGCATATTTTGTCCATTAGCAGCTGTTATTTTCAAATCATCAGATGTATCAAGTAATTCAGAGACATCTCTTAATTTTTCTCTCGGAAAATGTCTCCTTTTCCACTTTTCATCAACAATACAGACTTGAGAGCCCGTATCCCACAAAGCACGAGTTTTATGGCCTTGTATGTAGCACTCAACAATACATGGTTTACCTACAAGAGCTACAAGACGAGATTGGCTGTCCTCTTTCTTGGAGCAGGTGACATTTACTTTTTGGTGAGAATGCTGGTTACATTGTTTCTTGTGTTTTGGCCAATCTTCGTTTTGACAGATTTTTGAACAATAAAAGTCTTTTTTACAGGATGCACATCTTTTGAGTCTTTGGTCTGCCTCAGCAATGCCACAATGAGAGCAATAATGTGGGGACTTTACTCTGTTGCTGGCTACTCCCTGTCCCGTGGGGGTAACCCTCGTCCGTTTAAAGGACCGTCCTTGTTCTGCGTGGTTACTCTCATTCTGCATCCAGCGAGAAAGTGTTCCGTGCTACCACATCTGTAGCAATGGGTGCAATACTCACTTCCACTCTGTTGGCAGCCAATACATTTTCTCCGGCGTGTACGTCTTGGGATGGGATAGTAGCGCTGTGGAGCAAACATTTGTTGATATTGTGCTGTGTCCCCTCTTCGTCCCGGTCCTTGTGGGGGCCAGTAGCTTTGCGGTGGATACTGAAACTGAGAAGGTGGGGCACATTCCTGCACTACAGGTGCGGTCAGGTACTGTGTCTGTGATGAATTAGGCTGTTGAATTGACTCTGATTTGTGCAACTTCAGCACTTAAGTTTTTCAATGTCGCCATGTCAGAGCGCATTTCTTTCAGTTCGTTTAACACATCTGACTGGATGTTGCTTGGACGTTCTGAATCCATGTTTTTACCTTTTTTATTGGCAGGGGTATCAGGAGACTGGATTGCTTGCACAGTGGTTGGTCGCTGTTGGGCAAGTAGTTTCTTTTTGTTCTGTCTTTCTGTTTCGTTGGAGCAGGCAATATTGAGTTTCTCCAGGAGCAGCTCGTCACTTGTTGTTGTTTGTTGCAGGTACGGCTGGAGATCGCTCCTAATGCTTTCACTTTGCAGGCCTGTTAAGACAGTATGGAGAAACATACTTTGCACAAGGACAGGATCATATCTTAGTCCAGATTCTGCTTCTTGTGATGCAAACAGGATCTTTTGCCTCAAGTCTAAAGCACGTATCAGGAAATGTTGTGGAGTTTCCTTAGTACTTTGAACCTCCGACGTGAGCTGTTTGTACAGTTCTGTTGCACCTTTTTCTTGGTAATGGGATCTGAGGATCCTCCTCAAGATAGGTAAGGTAAGGTTGGTTTTGCCCTCCAGATAGCTACGCAGTTGTAAACCTGGTGCTATTGCCCTTATAACTGCATCAACTATTTCTATTTCAGGAAACCCCTTACTGATGCCTTGTTCAATCTGGTGTACGAGACTAGAAAAGGTAAGTTTATCTTTCTGCCCTGGCTCACCAATCTGGCCTGATATTTTGAATTCTCTACCCCACTGTAGTGAGACCCGAGGCTGGGGGGTCTGCTGAGCAGAGGCATTTTCATGATTAACACGATTACCCTCCCCACTGACTGACATTTTTGTTTCTCTGGTTTTATTTGCTTTCTCCTGCAGTGAAAATGCTAATGCTAGCTGTAGTGATTCTATTTCTTTTTCTAATTGCTCTTCCTCTGAAGTCTTAGTGACCTGCTCTTCCGCAGAATCTATCCGTTTTTCACTTAAGGTTACCTTGTCTTGTGCTGTATTTTTAACAACCTGTTGCAGCTCGGCAATTTTATCCTTAAGTGTCAGTAACTCTGCCATGCCCTGATCCTCCAGTTCAGTTAACTCTTCTCTCTCTAAATGCATTGTGATATATGAAATGAGAAAGGAACGACTTTTGCCGGACACCTTTTCAAATTCCAACCCAGCAATCGTTAGAAAATCACAAACTTCAATCAAATTGTCTTTCGTTAAAGGGGTGATAGAATGGTTCTATACGGTATGTCACACTATTCCTGAAGGTCTACTAATAGGGTATGCAACATTTGTTGGGCTGAAAATGTCAATTTTGCTGTTTTTTTGGCCATACTGATACCCTGTTAAATTGACCTGGATTGAAACGAGAGCTGTTCTGCCTTATATGGTCTGCTCATGAATATTTAGATGAGCTGCGTGCTGATTGGTTGGTGTACAACAAGCTTTGCTGCTGCACACACACCAGTTGCACCAACAGCACTCACTGAAACAGCAAAGGTGGAGATAGCATGGATGCGCTAGGTGTTGAACCGTATCTTTATGAACCTGAATCAGAGGAAGGATCTGACGTGGAGGAGCAACCAGTAGCCCATAGATTGGAAATCCCACCTTCACAGTGGTAAGTTTTGTCATTTAGCATTTACTTGCATTTTCAACACGTAGCCTAACATTACCCGTTAGCTGTTATACTAGTGTAATACCGGTACTCGCAATTCAGTGGTGTAGCCTAAGCGGAACTTTGTATTCGGTTTGTTTTTAGCATTGTAAGCAACATAACAGTTATTAATTTGCACACGGACAAATGTTTTACAAGTTGTACCCTTGTGCAATTTCTTTCAAGACGTCCAGTTAGCTGAAAAGTTAGTGGGCAGTTTATAGTGCTGCTCTCAACTAAAGTAAACTGTCGTCTTAGTCAGTATTGTAATATTGTTACCGTATACTCGCCTGCTGAATAGGTTATTTGATTATGAGTTACCTACATTATTTGCCATGTAGTAGTAATATGTGATATTACAACAGGGCATACATTTAGCTAGGCAGGAGCCTACTATTTCTGTAGTGTGTATGCTATGTCTGAACTAAAGTATTACTACTGTCGTCTGTGTCAGTAGGTCTAATGTTATCTTGTAACTGCTATCCTGCTGATTAGGTCATCTGATTATGAGATTATTACCTTCTTACCTTGTAGTAATATGCAATATTACAACTACATCCATCTCTCCTTGGCAGGTGTACTTGTGGAAACTGTGCACACATGCCTCAGGAGAGAGAAAATATATGTTGCCGGGAAATACCTCAGGTAACTAAAACTGGAGATACATTTACTCAAGCTACTTTATGCTCATTCAAAATTATGAAATAACAGCAGGGTCATTATGTTTGTCTTTACAGGTCATGAGAAGAATGACCCAGGTTCCAGAGGAGATAACATGTATGATTGACCATCCTGGCATTCATCTGGTGTGCCTCAATATATATTCTTTGCAAAATGCAATTTTGTTGACGGTTGAGAATCAGAGGGATGGAAAGGTGAGGCCAATTTGATTTAAGTGTTAGCAGTTAAAGTATATAATTAAAATGTTTACAACAACACACATGCATTATTGGTTCAGTATATTACAAAAACACACAGTTTGATTCAGACAACTAAATGAAAAACTTTATTTTGTTTTAACACAATCATCCAGTGATATACTCTAAAATCTAAATGATAAAAAGTGTGTGTTTTCCACTCCACCCTGTTCTCTTTGCAGGCAATGCAGACACTTGGCCTACAGGACGTTTGTGAGCTGGTGCTGGGGTTTTCTTGTAAGAAGTGTTTGTGTCGTGATCCCCTCTTGTGTGGTGCTGCGCATACGGAGGGAGTTTATGGATGGTTCAGGGCAGTACGTCGGGTTCAGACCCCCCCTTGACTGAACCGTGACACATGTTTGGCAACAGCATCGTCCATGGAAGGCCTGTCAAGCTGAGCACACAGGTCCTGGGGCACAGGAATCTGTCGGACCGCATCCAGATAAGGAAGGGGGTCATGGATGATCTCCTTGAACACTAGTTGCATCAGGTCCAAGACATAGCCTGTTGTGTGTGTGAAAAGTTATTTTTAGCGCCTATACATTGCACATTTTGATTTGTTTTTTGTAATTTAAAAATAAAAATGTAAACATACAAATTGTTGGCTCTGTCTTGACTTGTTTGACGGTGTAACCTCCCCTTTTGGCCTTTGGTAACGGAAGTCTGTACATGAGTTTCCCCTTTGCTGTCTTCCGTTGTGGTCGCTCAGCATTCTCATTGAAGTGCATGGCTGCAAGGTACAACCTAAAACAAAAAACAGAAATTTTGTAACACAATTGTGATAGTAACTTTTGCACACACTAAGCTAAATACTCCAGTTAATTCACAACAAAAGCAGTTGCTAAACCTGTAAGCTGTACTCTAACCAGTGTTGTTACAAGTGCCTTTCAGTTAGAGCAGCCTAACACTGAAACTATTTGCATTTGGATGGCCAGCAGTTAGGCATGTCTCCAGACCATTTTTCATGTCTCACACCTTCACCGAAAAAACATTTTCATAGTGAGTGTACATACCTGCATAGCATTCCAATAAAGGGGAAAACAACATTTTTGGGGGCAAACCGCTGGATGACACTATGGAATGACTCCACAGTTGATGTCTGGAAATGATGGCTGAGCTTTTCAACATCAGTAAGGCACCTCTTGTTTGTTAGGACCCTGTCAAGTCTGTTGTGAGCTGACGTACCTAAGAGAAAGTCAATTTAATTGATTTTAAAACCATACCATAGTATTGATGAAGATGTACACGTGAACATGTGTAATCACAGCTTTAAATTACAGACCTGGTTGAAACCACTTGCTTTTGTCCTTTGAGGCCTTCATTGGATGTACACACTTGGGAACGGCTGGGTCAGAATGACTGTGGACGTCTTGAATGTGGCTCAACAAAGACTTCCATTTCTCTACCTTCTCTGTTCCAGAGATGGAGCTTGTGGCACACCAGTACAGGTGGTTGACTATACTTTTATGCCACTTTTTCACCAAAGCACAGTCCTTGTCTTTGCCAAGTTGTTCCAGCTTCTTTGACAACCCTAAGGAAAATACATATAAAATAGAAAAATAGTTAGATATACAAAGTGAGTGTTCATTGAACTTATGCAAACATTTTGATAACCACTTCACAAAATTGTTCAATAATATACATCTTTATAATGTATTAAACTATATATAAATAAACTGTCACGTTACCTTTTGCTACATGCCATACGTCGTAGTAGTGGGTGATTTTACTTTCTCTCAGGAACTTTGGATCTGAGGGTGAAGATCAGATCGGTGATAATACAGTCCAACTTCACACCACTTCCGTGTAGGAGGTCCAAGCTTGTTATAAGACCCTCTTTCTCCATGTGTGAGCTTCCCCCCATCTCGTTGCTCTGTGGAGAAAGAGAGACACATACAATAGTTGTCCATTAACCCTTTTACATTCTGTTTCAAAACACTCAGGCGTTGCTCAAAAACAATGTATTTTGCATCACCATACGATAACACAGGTGATGTACTGCAAGAGATAAAAGAAAAAACAGCATTGTCCTCCCCAATGTATGTAAATAACACTGCTGCATTGTGAGAGTTGTAACTTTGCTTACGAACGCTGAGATGATTCTGTCTCTGTTGTAACTGACTGTGCAGGATCAAATGTGGAATCTTGAGGATCAGTTCCTGCATAGGTAACCTCTGACACATCCCCCTCCTCAAATTCAAGGTGAGGTCTCATTGCTGGCCTCACACCCTTCAAAGGAGTTGAAGATAATGGCCCATAGACCGGAGGAGCCCTTGTGCCTACTGCCACACTCTGGCATAGCACTGTTGCCTGTATGCCTTCAAAAGGGGGAGGGGCAGACTATTTTAGTGTGGTGTCTTATGGATTGCTTAGTGCCTAAGGAGAATGTACTGCTGTGAGACAATAGCACAAGTAAATGAAAATGCATTTTCAACACACAATTTACTATTCTAAAAAATCATTTGTATATAAAACACATTCATACCTATTAACCGAATTATTTTAATTCAGACTCCCCCACAGAAGGTAATGCAATTGATTGTGATTGTTTTGCAATCACTCATAATACAGATCAATAGGATTAATAGTTTTATTCATACTATAAATTCTTTACTAATGTGTTGAGAATATCTGACATGATTGATAAAAGTAGGAACTCAGTCATCATGGTAAACATACTTGGATAACACTGCTCTGCTAAAAGCTACACATTCATAATGCTGCACATGTTTGTAACAGACAAACATAATACGTCTGGTTTTGTAAGAATAACTGGAGCAGTTACCTTTGCTTCGTAGGTGAGGCTTCAATGTATTACGAGACAGTTGTGTCCCGTGAGATGCCACACTTGGAGCATCTGTTTGGCATGCTACATCTTAAGCGTGTTGTCGTTCTTGTGATGTACTCTGAAATAAAAATGTCTAATGAATGTGAAGCAAACCGTATAGGTGGGTAACGTTACAGCTCAGCAAAAAAAAAAAAAAAAACGTTACAGCTTAGCAACCACACTATCGTGATTCTACTTCAGTTATCTATCTTGCTAAAGTAAAATAAAAATGCACCTGATAAAGTGGACAAACATGCATCGACAATTGTATATGTACATGACAACACAGGTGATTTAGCTAATCGAATGAAACACAGTCAGGAAAATGAAACATTAGCCCCATTGCCAATACACTAAATCATCACACATTCTACCTATGCTAACTAGCTACAGGATACGTTAGCATTGCTAATACCTGTGTTAGCGACAAAAATCATACTTACAGCCTGTGGTTGTGATGACCATACGGTCGGAACAGCCCCTTTTTTCAGCTTTAGCAGAGTAGCAAATCCTGCTTTAAATTGTCCATTGTTTTGAAAACTGTCTTTGGTGAAATGGTTAGAGCAAATTACTAATTGAGTGTCGACGTTTTCAGGGATGTTCTTGTAGAGAAATCTAAGCCATGCCCGTCGAGTGTTTGGTTCCTTGGGAAGATGATGACAAGAGTCAGCATTCCCTGTGCATCCTGGAACACTGCATTTACGACCTCGGTCCATTGTCAATCTTGGAAAATATTCCAAACTTTCGTCTTTGGAATTAGCTACCGTGCAAGTACACAGAGGAGCGCGCTCTGTCTGACATCTACTTGACCTAGCTAGCTACATTCTGAACTGTTCTCAGGTCAGTGCCCTGTATGTAAATTTTGGGGCGTGACCGTTCTGACAAGGTTCCGCTCCTGACCTCATGGCGTCATCAGACAGCTTTGTTGAGATTCGCCCGTTTTCAGCGGCAGTTTCAAAATGTGAGATTTGCAGAGGATAGGGGTATCAATGGGATTTAAAGCTTCTATGTATGTCTTATTTACCCACCCAACTGTCGTTATTCAACTATGACGAGGTAAAATCGGTTTTGCATTCTATCACCCCTTTAACGTGTACAAAGTACCACCAACTTCAAGCTTCAAGTCATCGATCTCCGAGGACTCCATTTCAATCCTGGATCTGTGGATAATGTCAGTGTGGTGAAGTTACTTCTCTGCAGAATGGACAACGCAGCTCTCCTGGCACCCGTGGTTAACCTCAGATTGCATGCAAGTCTTTTTCGGCAGGCGTTGAATCACCACACACTATCGTCCACCCTGGCTGTAGATGTGTGAAAAGGTGAATGGTGATTGGGGACGTCTATCAGGGACAGCTGGCCCTCGTCACATTCATCCCAGCGGTGCCTCCAAATGTAACAGCCTGGAAATGCGAGATAGAAATGATCACTCAGACAACGATGTTTTCTCTCCGGTAGCTCCACCGAGAATTGTTGTATTTCAAATAAATGCAAAAAGATATTTGAATGCACAATTGCAACAATTACTCGCTTTCAGGTGAACATTAACAAAAATAGTAAAAATAGTAATTTAACAAAAGCTTACATATACACTGTTAAATATCCATCCATCCATCCATCCATCGTCGTCCGCTTATCCGTGGTCGGGTCGTGTTGTGCTTCCAAGGTGCACTCCCGGTGAGGACTTCTTCACTGTAATACATAGTAATAACTTCACAAACACAATAAGTTGATCACACAATAGGCTTCAATTGAAGGAGAGACAAGCTTCCTATACAGACCCCTCAGTCTGTCTTTCACCAGCATGCTCTGCTCTCACTTCCCTTTGGTACCCTCTTTATTGCGCTACAACCACACACACACACATACACATACACATTGAAGTTGACACCCAACCTGACTTATTACCCAAACCTTGAGACTCGTGTCAAAAGGGCATGATACTCCCTTAAACTAATTCAAGCCAGTTTCATGGGGCTGATACATTTCCTGTCGTTATCTTCTCTGCACAGATCCTGTTGCTACTCCCTGTTGTGGGTGCAGAGAAGATATGTGTGTGTGTGCAACTTGTGTGAGAGCAACAAAATATAAGCTGAAGTATATAAGATCATACACAATAAAACTGAAGTAGATAAGAATATTTGATGTATTATATTCCACAATTCCCCCTTTTGAACTCTTCTAGAGTTCAACATAATCAAGGAAGAAGATCAAAGAAACAAGATAGAAAATATAGAATTCGCACCTAAGTAATAGTAGAAAATGTCATAAAATCCTTTTTTCTTCTTTTTTCTTTTCTTTTTATATTCTTGTTCATAAGCTAGTTAAAAAGTCGATTAATAATTCATGTGTTCATCTTATCATAATAAGGCTACACATATCACTTCTAGTGAGAATTAAGGACAGTAACTGTATTGAACATTCATTCCAATAAAACATGTAGAAACCTGAAAGAAAATAAGGCATATGATACTTATATGAAAACTAAAAGAACTTTTACGTATGAAAAAATGAACCATATAAAAACATGGATATATGAGAATGGAGCATATAAAAACTTGGATGAAAAGTTCACACACCCCCTTTTTGACTCACCTAAGTGAGTATACGGCGGTCGGTGAGCAGGTGTGAAATAGAACCTGCTGCTGGTAAGGTGGTAGTTTGGCACACTACATGTAGGGAAGAGAGCGCTTATTTCACCTCTCTTCCTGGTGATTCTCTTTTTCTTCAATCTCAGGGGTGGACTACCCTGGATCCCGTAGGACACTGGAGAGGATTATTCTGCCTCTTTTGCCCTAGTGTCTGGCGGAGAGCCCTCCGCACTAGCGGCCAGGTCCCTGGCTACCTTTTGGGTGGAACGCCCTGGCTCCTGCGTGGCCGCGCACTGGCTCCAGTGGTACCACTGTTTACCTTTCCCCTGGAGCTGAACTGCGTGGGAGGTGCGTGCCGTGACCTTCAGGGGGCCCAGCCACCTTGGCTCAGACCACTTTCGTTTGATGACTTTTAAGAGCACCCACCCCGCCTCTGGTACAGGTTTTGATTCTTCCGCCTGGTGCACTGCTTCAACCTGTCTAGAGAACAAAGAGACTGTGCCTTGTAGCTGGCGGAAAAAAAGCTTTATGAGAGATGGCAGGGAAAATCGGATCAGTGAGCGGAAGCATTGATTGTGGTCCAGGGAAACACCTCCCTGTCTGCAGTTCGTGTGGAGAGAATCCTGTTCTGCTGTTGACAGACATTCTGACAGACATGAGAGCCAGAGGCAGGGCCTGGACCCAGGCACGGATTTAGAAAGCAGAGGCCCCTGGGCACAAAATCTTGGAGGCCCCCCTCCCAGAACTCGTGGCCCAAACTCACACAGTATCTTAAATTTTAGAAACAGTAAAAGGAAGCTGTGGGTTTTTCTTTAGTTTAAAACAAAACCACTTTCTCCAACTCCATTTCTTGTGATGTTAACTGTAACAGCAATGGAGATCTATAAATATCTATAAAACAAAAGACAAAATGGAAATTATCACAGAACAAAATCAACAGAATTTATTGCAATAAAGCAGATTAAAATCTATGAAGATACAGCCTAATAACATAACTAACAATAACTACAGTCATGGGGATGCAACAGTATGACCTTGCGGTTATAGTGACCAAAATGATCACAGTTTTTATTTACTATTGAAAAGAACTAGAACACTGGCCGGCTGTAGGGTGTCAAACTCTCATGTGCTCACACGAAACCTTTTCATGTGAGCACATGAAAGTTTCGTGTGAGCACATGAAAGTTTCAGGTGAGCACATGAAAGTTTCAGGTGAGCACATGAAAGTGTGAGCACATGAAACTAAAATTTTTTTTTTTTTTGCTCATGTCCCCTTAGGGTTCAATATGTGCAATACGTTTTCAATAAACGTTGAACCAGTATGGCCCCTGACTAATCTCGGCCCACTGTGTATTTGAGTTCGACACCCCTGACTTACAGGAAAGCTGTACTTGTGGCAACTATTTTATTCTATGTCATAATTTCCTGAAATGTAATGACAACATAACATTAAAAAAAATAATAAAAGAATACAGACTATCACCAGCCTTAACCTTTAATTGATTAGTAGTTTTTATAGACAGAAAATACAGATTACTTTGTTGCTACATTATGACATTACAATCACTATATTTGACTACAATATCCCTAAAAGCTTGTTTTGGGTGTATTTATATCAACATGGGGGTAATACTCAGGTGTCCACTTGTATATAAATATGAAAATGTACCCCAACACATACAGTAATGCTATGCAATGTAGCAAACTGAGAGTAACTTTTTTCATGTAAAATGGGAATATTTCAATGCATATTCCAAATATATTTAAGAGTTAACCTATAATGAACTATGTGTGTAGATAATTCTCTGCTTTGGTAGGACGGGCTCACACACACACACACACACACACAGACAGAGCTCGTGCCGAGCCCCGTGTGTCCGCTTCTCACACACACACACACACACACACACACACACACACACACACACACACACACACACACACACACACACACACACACACACACACACACACACACACACACACACACACACACACAGCTCGTGCCGAACCCCGTGTGTCCGCTTCGCCCGAGCCAAAAACGGCAACTGGCGACAGGCCGCTACTTCTCCGCAGTGAACTGACGGCAGAAGACGGACTTTTAAAATATTATGTGAAATAGGCCTATTACGTGAAAGTACACTCAACTAGAGAATCAGTCACACATATGCCTATTATGTATTGATAAGCCTAGACCGCGTATCTGATAATAAAAATGAACAGTCAACATTAATACAACAACGTTACATGATTTAAAAGGCAACATATCATACAGGACAGATCAGAGGAGCTGGGCTCTAGCTAATCAGAAAAACATATTTATTTAGGTGGGTTGGTGGACGCAGGTTCGGAAGGCTTCGGCGCCGATCCAGGCATCTATAATTAGCCTATCAAGGTTTTTAATAAGGGGAAAAGTAGGCTAACAGATTCGCCTACGTTTTGAGGCTGTCAAACTGGTAATGTAGCCTACGTTAACCTACCCGTCACCGCCGGGTCTCTGCCGCCTTCAGCGGTTTCGGTCTCAAGGGGAGTCGGGTACTGTGGTGGTGGTGGGGGGCACTTGGACAGGTGTCTGTCACTCCAGCCGGGCTGTGGTTTTCTGAATTGTCGTGCGACTCGTGCTGGTGCTGATGCTCAGGTAAGACAGGTTCATCTGAAATATTAGCAAGGCTGTGATGCTGAACTCCTCTTCGCTAGCATCACAGCAGGCGCCGCCAGGTGCTTTATTTGTGTCGAGCCGACTTTTAAAAAAGTGGAGATGGTTGGCATATTTCTTCTCATTACATCCTCTCTGCTATCCTTCTC
Source organism: Gymnocephalus cernua (assembly GCA_023631565.1). NCBI lineage: Eukaryota > Metazoa > Chordata > Actinopteri > Perciformes > Percidae > Gymnocephalus > Gymnocephalus cernua. Next base: position 33,851,088 of record CM042433.1, on the reverse strand, counting down.
CCTTTTGGCTCTTCGTTTTGTGGCTCCACTGCTCCACCGTTTTTTATCCATGTTTGTTTTTTCGATGTCCTCAACTCTCTTTTTCCCACACTATCTTCTACCGTCTGTCTCGCCGCTATCAACAGTTTCCGCGGTAACCTGACTCATTGTCATCATCAGACACAGCCGGCAGACAAAAACTGATCATGATACTTTTTGTGTGTAAATAAATCATTGCTAACACACATACACACAACACACACACTAATTAATGCATTTTATTTTAATTTAATAAGCAAAAAAAAACAAACAAAAAAAACACACAGTTTGTGGGGTCTTGGAGGCCCCCTAGAGGTCGGAGGCCCCTGGGCACCGGCCCAATCGGCCCGGTGGTAAATCCGGCCTTGCCTGGACCCAGTTCATTCCTGTTTTTCTGCAGATTTTGGCTATTTTATTTTTCAACGTCAAATTCATTCGTTCCACTTTACCCTGGGACTGGGGATGATACACTGAGCCGAATTTGTGCTTTAACCCCAACATGGACTCTACTGTTATTAATGGTACACCAGGGACAGAGTGAGGATTCGAAGCTTCCTGCAATTTGGTCTGCAATTTTGTACTCATCTGGCACCCCTCTAGGTATCCCTATGGCATCAATATAGGTGGGATCTCCTTTTCCTAACCACTCATGTTATTTCGACACATTCCACATCATATGGATTCACTGGTCAGCTCCCAATCGCTGACCTTTAAGTCTCTAATCATCTTGAAACCTTTCCTCTCAAGAGGCCCTGGTGTCTCGTTTCTCCTAGCTCCTAGTCTCACCCAATAATATCTAGTTTTCTGGGTTTAGCATGAAATGAATGAATAGATCAATGTGATAAACATTACAATGATAGTAATAGTAGTTATATATGAAAATACACTACATTCCTCCCCTTCGGGGTGACAAATCCCGAAAAAAAACGAACAAAGACTAATCCATATTTCACTAAAAAATAATTGTATCATAAAGTGTGTTTCTAACAACATTCACTGTTCTGAAGTGTGAAGTTGAAAAACCCATCGAACAGTTTACCTTTCTAAATGACCTTCAAACCCTCAAGACGGGAAAAGAACTTCACGACCCTCTGCCCAGCGGTCATCACTCATGGTACTTCAGCTCAATCAAAGTAAATCTTTATCATTTTGTTTGAAGCTATGATTTGAACAAATTACTGTGAAAACTAATTGGAGAATGAATACATGTAAGAAACCCCAGGACATAAATAAAATCAAAAATGTCCAATTCAGAAGCTGGTCGACCCATCGGACTCTGAAAAGGACCTTACCCTTCCTAGACGTTCTGTCCCTAAAACGTCTAAAACAAAAGAAAACCTGAGGTTATCTTCATACATTCCTCACATAACAGAAGACATCATTCTTCATACAATTAACATAAACACAATATGAAATCTTTTTCAATGCCAACATATATCCAAACATAAGACAAGTCGGTTGTCGGTTCCTCTGTAGCTTCTCAGCAGCATTGATGATGTCTGGTTCTGAACATCTCCTCAATGTGTCCTCGTTCAGAATCCTCCAGTCCTGTCTTTATTGTCCTTAATCGAAAATCTCTCTGCTCCTACCCCCCTTATACACTGGAAGAGAGGAAAACACCTGCCAGTATCTTTTGTAAAACAACACATCAAAATCAACAAAATCACAAAAACCAAAAAGAAAGAAAAATAATCTTCCTATTTTTCCTATTCCTCCATATCCTATTCCTTCATATTCCTAAAAGTAATATTTCTATTCCAAACTCCTCCCCTACGAGACTTCATAAAGTCTCGAAAACCAAAACAGCACCTCAGTACAGGCAAAAATTATTTCAAAGAGTAACATTTTCTCCCACTGTTCTTGTTTTAGTTTGAAATCTTGATGTCATTATTGTGGATTTGTTCATTTCTCTAATAGCTTGGAACTCTATGATACCCTATCCTTTTTTTTTTTTTTTTTTTTTTCAAATTTATAAGCTTCATCCAACTTAGTTCACTGATGTTAATGTCAAGCTATGTCCTTTAATGGTCACCCTCAATTTATTTACTCATCAGAACTCCATATTTATCAAATCTCAATGTGCATAGGAAATCACTTCCTAAATTATCTGATCAGCACTAAATATTCAAGTTATCTACGTTGTTGGTGTACTAATAGAACAATAAAATGAACTTTAACTGTAATTTTCGTCCAATCTAAAGCATCTATTCGCCCTAATCTTATATAGTTGTCATCACACAGGCGTGTTCTTATTCTTAAAGTAAAAGTAATCACTTCTTTAGAGTATGTATATTTTCAAAAATGAGTACTGTTCAAGCGCAGTACCTCCTTGTCCTTCCTCCTCATCCGGTCTGCGTCGATGAGTTCAGAGCTGTCTTTTCACTTCTCTTCTTCTTCCATGATCCTTCTGCTGGTCGTTCATCCACTGCTTTCTTAATGTCAGTATCTTCTGAGTTCAGACATCGTCAGGCTGAACTTCTCCTCCTTCAGTTCTGCAACTGTGTCCCCAAAGCACTTCTTGGCTCTGGTCTTATCCCGAAAACCATCTTGGTTATCATTCAGCTTATCACCGGTCCTGCATCTTTTCTGCAGCTTGTCTGTCCAGCAGTTTGTCACCAGCTTGTTGGAAGTGGGATGATCTCGCTCTGACATCCATCGAGGCACTTAAATAAACACAAACACACTCTCGAAAGAAGCATTAATTTCACTTTAAATCATACTTATTTTAGTTCACTTGATTCTCTTCCTACTGTTTAATCACCATCCATCTATAATGCAGTAATTGTCCTACTAGCTGGTCACTAGAAGCTAAGAATAAATGTCCTCCTCATATAACTGTCTTTTTGCTGAATCCTTATGTGTAAAATATAGTTTTCCTATTGCTTTCACCTCTTTACATTTTCATTTACGTATGTTTCTCACATCAGTTGTAAGTCTCTCATACTTATTCATAATCTCATTTTAGAACAATAATTCAGATCTCACAATGTTCTAACTCATTTGACATCATTGAACTTCCCTAGCCAAAAATTCAGTTTAGCCTCAGCTTTCCAAAAACCTCTAAACATTCCCCATCTTTTATACTTCAGTAGTGTTATTCAACTTTTTAATGAAACTCCTGTCCATTCATGCTTCCCCTATATTCTCTACTTCAGCTTCTTCTAAAGGATTTAAGCTATTCATCCTATTTAGCTTCACTCATTTCTAGTTATGAATTATCATTATTGTCAGATTAAACTGTTTTTCTTAAACTAAGCTATGTAGCTTCTCTTTATTATTATTAGCTTCAATGTTATTATTAAACCATATAGCTTTTCTTTCCCTCTCTTTTTCTCCCAAATTTTCGTTAAGTGGCAATCGTACCACCTCAGATGAGGAAACTCCTCAACTTTGAAGTAATCAAAAATGTATTACTCAGCCTTCCTGCTATAATATTAACCTCATATAGTAATTTAGTATAATATATACCACTAATCCCTCTGTATTAATCTGTCAACACACTAAATCATCATCAACTAATATTTTCCTCCTTTCAACACTCCATTATAACCTCATAGAAAGTCTTCATATTCTTTTCTTAGAGCTGAAAATTATCACAGCAGTTCTATCAACTATGTATTTAAATAGCTAATCATTTCAACTGAACTTATAGACCCATTCATTAATTAAACATCATTTACTTCTTATAATTCTTGATAGTTTCTAAAATAACATTTAAACCAGATCAGTTTTGATTTTCCCTCAGAATTCTTAATTTTCCGCTTATTCTATTTTCACAAATATCTCTTATTTTTCTCTCACAATGACGTGAACCTATATAGCTATAAAGAACCTCAGCAAACTCCATACACTCATCATGTTTTTAATTATTTTATTCCTCATAGCCTACAATCATCTTAAATTCCTCAACAACCAAATTAATAGTTCAACATTTTAGAATGGCACATGTGATGTTACCCCAGAGACCAGTCAACAGCCCTCTCTCTCTCTCTCTCAATTGAGGTATAAGGCTGAAAATCTTTTTATTTTCAGGATGATCAGTCACTGTCTTTTGGGCTCCCGAGAAATCACACATGTCATCAACTGTTCATCATTCACCTTTCACCTTCTTCTCTCTTTCTTTTCATCACTTTCTTCACCTTTTTTCCTCAAATCTCTTTCTCTCCTGTCTTGCCCCTGAGATTTCCCTTCTCTCTCTTCTCTAACTGTACTTTGGTCACACAGACGTGAGTACACCCACACATTATCTTCTCTCTCTAGGCTTTCTTTCTGGTTACTCCTTCACTCTTCTCTCACCCTCTTCTCTATCTAGTCCTACTATTCTCAACCATTCTCCCAATTTCCTATACTTACATAAAGTAAGCACCAAGTAAACTCTAGTGTCATCTCTCTAGGTTTAATGATCTTGCCCAAACTTTTAAATCTCAAGACTCTCTCCATATCCACTATTATGTATTTTCTCCTTCTAAAGAAATCTCACACAGATACACTCCTCTTCTCCCTCCATGCAGTTTAGAGCTGGCAGGGAGTGGCTTTAAACTTCTGTGGCAGCTCAAATTCCTAACGTTCCAAGACATGCGCAGTTCAGTCGACAAAGCAACGCTGAGCTGAACAGACCTCCACACCACAGATCTCTCCTAATCTCCTCCTATCTTAACAGCTTCATAAGCACCCCTCAAACAGAGCACCTAAGTTTCCTAACTTAAACAGAACACAACATCTACCTAACTGACCAAACTCTCCACTCTCCAGCAAGAACAGATAAGCACATACACAGCTCTTTTTCTTTCTTTCACACCCCCACAGATGCACACATGAGCGCTCCTTACACACACACGAAAAATACCCAGTCCTCTTAAAGGACTTCAATTACTTTTACTGAGAGGACCTCTCTCTTACACATGGGACCCACCCTGTGTTTTAATTTACTTTTACTGAGGGGACCTCCCTCTTACACCTTTTACTGAGAGAACCTCTCTCTTACACATGGGACCCACCCTGTGTTTTACCTTTACTGAGGGGACCTCCCTCTTACACATGGGACCCACCCTGTGTTTTCCTTTACTGTTTTGGAGATGTCTCAATTCTCGGGTTTTTCGACCCAGCAAAACCTGCTCCTCGTCAGGAGACAGGTGGAGTTGCCAAACTCAGACTACTTAATACCTTGTTTTACCTTTATACCATAAGACCCATTATTTTCCTTTTCACTTTATAACAGAAGTTTTTACTATTTATTAATTATTAATTTAGCGGTCTGTGGGTTACTAAGACGTTGAACACCCTTAGTTTTAGAAGTATTCAATGCAGAAGAATGGTCTGCTTACCTTATTTTATGACGCCAAATGTTCAACGCAACTTTTCACCCTTGGACCGAACGATCACCAATCTTTTGAAGAATCCTCTTTTTCTTTTTAATCCCGGACGAAGCCCCCAATTGTTGTGCTTCCAAGGTGCACTCCCGGTGAGGACTTCTTCACTGTAATGTAATAACTTCACAAACACAATAAGTTGATCACACAATAGGCTTCAATTGAAGGAGAGACAAGCTTCCTATACAGACCCCTCAGTCTGTCTTTCACCAGCATGCTCTGCTCTCACTTCCCTTTGGTACCCTCTTTATTGCGCTACAACCACACACACACACATACACATACACATTGAAGTTGACACCCAACCTGACTTATTACCCAAACCTTGAGACTCGTGTCAAAAGGGCATGATACTCCCTTAAACTAATTCAAGCCAGTTTCATGGGGCTGATACATTTCCTGTCGTTATCTTCTCTGCACAGATCCTGTTGCTACTCCCTGTTGTGGGTGCAGAGAAGATATGTGTGTGTGTGCAACTTGTGTGAGAGCAACAAAATATAAGCTGAAGTATATAAGATCATACACAATAAAACTGAAGTAGATAAGAATATTTGATGTATTATATTCCACAGTCGCGGGGGGAGCAGCTCCAGCAGGGGACCCCAAACTTCCCTTTCCCGAGCCACTACTGTTACCATACTGTTAAATATACTTTAGATAACCAAAACATTATTTAAACATATCAATTTCTCCAAAAATAGCAACACAATATACAGTCATTTTTACTACACACATCCATTTAACCTTTCAGGCTCTGTACGCCAGTAGTTTAGTCTGCATACATACACAACGTGTACCTTTCATGTCCCACCTGTACCAATCTGTAATGGCCGCTAGGAGTCACGTTAGACTGGTAATATTTCACTAAACACTTAACATGAATATACAGCTTCTAACACATCTAAAACAAAACCAAAATGCACAAAGAATTTCGCTAACATATTTCTTACAGTTTAAGCACATAAGCATTCATTTTCATACCTGGAAATGTGAGATAGAAATGATCACTCAGACAACGATGTTTTCTCTCCGGTAGCTCCACCGAGAATGACGCATCGCGCTGAGAGCTCCCGCTTCCGACCTTGCAGACATAACTAATCAATCACGGATCAGTTTTCTCAAAAAGGTTAAACTAACAGATCACAGA
>CM042433.1:33642054-33839554 GCA_023631565.1 Gymnocephalus cernua | reverse complement strand
GACCTTCCTCTGCAGCAGGGGAGACTAACCCCTGAGTAGTTTACCTGGTAGAGCATGCGCCCTATAGAGGCTCCGTCGTTGCTGCAGCTAACCCTTTGCTGCATGTCATTCCCCCTCTGTCTCCCCTTACATGTCTGAGCTGTCCTATCACAATTAAAGGCCTAAAATACCAAAAACAATAAATAAATAAAATAACGGACGTAGGGTTTTACATGGATACGGTGGGACGCATTCAGAAAACAGTGGCTTTACTTTTGCAGGTTGAGTCATACAACATTGTATAGAAATCGATTTTAAAAGTGTTGGTTTATATTATAATTTTTTTATTTATTCCAATTTCACAATATCTCAGGGTACCACATTAGCACCATTCAATAATAATGTGTGTTGCCATTGTCTAACTCCGCTCTCTTTGAGGAACAACAACAAATTCTGGGTTGTGTATCAAGGCAGGCCTTGGTTCTTTTGGGAATGATTGTTTGATGTTTATGGCATGTTACAAACTGCAAGTGTTTTTGCCCTCCACACCCCAAGGAGGCTCCAACTGGTGGTTCAGTATCTGTGTGTACCTCCCACATTATAAGTAGAGGACTGGACTGGATTTCCTGTCCCTTTGTCTCCAAACATTTCACCTTGGCTGCAGTATGTTAATGTTGCCATGTGTCTTTTGATGACCCTTCATTTTAAGTAGTCTCTTTATATTAACTGAAAGGAGTTATGTCAATGGATAATGTTATATCAAAGTCTAATCTTTAGTTCGAAATATTTATGATATATCACGACTTGAATGTATAAATGTTTAACATGTATTGAAGACTGGATTTATGAGTTTTGGAAATATTGTAATTTGCATCTTCTTTATTTAGAACCATGGCAATCATCATACATGCAAGAAAGGACCGGAATTATTCTATGTAAAAAAATTTACTTAATGGCAATCCCTGTTTCCTGGTTTGTGGCTCCAGTTAGAACCCTATATCCATGAATGCATTTCCTCTCTAACTAGGACGTTTTGGGACCAATTGGTGAGATTGCTGTGGACAAAATACACATGGTGATACTAGGGATCCACCAAATCCAGGATTCAGCTTCGGATTTGGCCGAATATTATTGATTGCGGGAAGGTGTTTACGTATTTGGACCGTTCAATGCAGTAGGCTGTGAGGAAGTAAAAATGTGTTGTTTGGCAGTACTTTCAGTCAAAAGAAGGCGATTCAAGTCGAGCTACATGTTCAATTTGCAATGCCGATTTGGCAAGGACCCTAAACAATACACAACATCGCCGCTGTTAAAACATTTGTGTATGAAACATCCAAAAGAATACGAGTTGTGCATGAAGGAATCTACAGACAGCAGCCAAAATGCAGCAACTTCAGGTACGGCAAAGGAAGGACAGTCACAGCTAAAAACTTGTGTTAACCAGACAGTACCTCTCCCAGGCTGTCAGCCGTTCTCTTGGCAAATTAGTTTCCCTACAGTGGGAGCGGAGCGACCAAACGGCCGGCTGCTGCTCATTAGCTAACGTTAGCTTTCTAATTTCACCCACCACTGTAGCTAGGTCGGAAAGAGAGGAACTTGAGTTTGCAGTGTGTTTAGCGATTGTTGCCGTAAGGCCAGTAAGGTGTGTGTGTATTTCAGTCGGGTGGAAAAGGAGTGCAAGGCAGTGGTGTTTTTAGCGGTTCCTATCATAATTCTAAGCCGAGGAAGTGTGTCTGTCTGGTGTGTGGAGAGGATGGCGAGATTCGTTGTATTTTTAGCGGTTCCTACTGTAGCTAATTCTAAGCCGAAAAAGTGTGTATGTTGGGTACAGAGCTCCGTGTGAGCACGGGCTTTTATGACTGTCAGTATAGCCAGCATCTAACGTTAGCTACTCTGCTGTGCTGTGAAGTATGTCTGGCTATGTGAGACAAGCATCTAGTAACATTGTTGTGGATGCTGCGGTCTCAGCTTGGCAACCTCCGTGAAGTTCGAGTCTGGGGAGGAGGGGGCGGGGGAGACGACTCTCTCCAGTATTTTGAATTTGTACTGCAGTAACTACTTTAAACACTAGCTGTCAGTATTACATATTGGACCTTTAACTTAATTTAATATTGTAGGTGTCGTTTTCTTTTGCGAGGTGCAAATGTTCCACCAAAACAAGTTCATTCCTGAGACTATTTTGCAGAGCCACTGTCGCTGCGTCTGGAGCTCGCCGCCCAAGACCATTGTGATTGGTTTAAAGAAATACCAACAACCCAGAGCGTTTTTTTTTATCCTATCCAGGAATGTTTCTGGTGTAGCCAGACCTTACTCCACAGCACTGTGGAGATAAGTCTGGCAATGCAATTGGGAAATAGCCACTATTTTGGACAATGAGGTCATGCTCTCAGATTTTTGTGAAACTTCTTACAATGTGTTGGTAAAATGACTACTTTGTTATGGGTTAGGCACCTCAACGCATTCTCATATATAGATAAGATATGTATGATATCGTACAAAAATGTTTGCGAAACGTATGCACACCAAAACGTATATCATACGATATTAGGAGACCACCGGCTAGTCACATGACGCCGGCTGGCTACAAGCTCCATGACACCAAGTTGCTAGTTGTTTAAGCTGCTACAGAATTCTGTGACGCCGGCTACAGACCTCTGTTTTATCAGCGGTAGTTGGTGTCAGTTCAGTTCAGTTACCCGAAAATAGGTGACTTTGAGCCGGGTACAAAGCACCGCGAGCTGGCGTTTGTTTCTCTGGACATTACAATTAAATGTTGTCCACAAAGTATGAGCATTTTGCCATGACAAAAAATAAGGTTAGGCACCAAAATGAAGATTAGGAAAAATACCGTGGTTTGGATTAAAACACTCCTAAGGAACATGCATTTCCTGGGTGAAAGGCTTTAGTTTTCCCTGGGAAGTGAACTCTGGCTTGAAAGTCCTGTGTTTTAACATCCACCTATCTACCCTGATCTCCTCCTTTTGCGGCCAGCGGCCGTCAATGTAGTAAATAAAGCAACAAAAAAAACGTGGAATGCTTACGAATTACAGTGCTTAACTTTTCGTAGTTTTTTGACTGACTACTGCCCTGTTTACGAGCAACTTAAAACATTACCCAACAGTGAATAAAATAGGTAAAATTAACTCCACCTCATTCATCATAAAACTCCATTAAAATACAGTGTAACGCTGTTGTGCATAATAACACTATTTTTGCTGATACTTCTGTGCATTTAGCTCAGGGATCTTCGACTTTTTTAGGCCAAGGACCCCTCAGCTGAAAAAGAGACGGGACCCCTTGCTATATTGTATAAAATTGAGCTGCATATTAAACTGGACCTACAATAAGGTATAGGGCGGCCTAGAGCCTTTTTATGGTGTATACTAAGCTATTAAAATAATAATTGTTAACATATTCATATATGTATACATAATGTTAAAATGTGGAACAGTGAATCCTTAGCCTTACTGGCCTATAGGTAGCCGATACAGTAAAGCTTATCAATGTTGTGTAAATTAAAAAAAAGATGTATTTTTACAAATTATATGTTAATGTTTATTTTCAGACACGTGTGTGTGTGTGTATATATATATATATATATATATATATATATATATATATATATATATATATATATATATGTGTGTTAATTTCGGAGGAGCAGAGGGGGACGAGGGACTCCGGGGAAATAACACAAATGCAATTATGATACGGTAATTCATTCATTTCCTCATGGAACTTGTCCCGCTAAACCCCGAAGAACGTCATTTCCCTCCATGTGCTTATCCACAACATCAGTCGGACAGATGTAACTGTTTTCCCAGCGCTCAATGCACAAACAATTTAATTACTGCCCCACTGAGCCATCATAAAACACATTATACTCTACACAGTAATGTTGCCGTTGAATCAATATATGGGTGATATCTCCAGAACGAACGCCTCCAAAAGAGATTATGAATAACAGATTGTGAATAACAATGAGAGCAAAGAGCTCAAATGTTAGATGTTCATTAGTACCATGTTAAGCCCTGGAGAGATGAGATCAACATACACTCTTGTTGTTCTCAGTTTTCTGATCTGAAAATAAAAAGAAAACAGAAGGTCAGACAGAGTAACGAGCGACTGTTAACGTCCCTGTACTTTACTCTGGCCTCTTTTTGGAAGTGAGCTGCCGAAACACGACCCTCTCCAAGTGCCTGTATCATCGACGCCTGAGTGCCTGGCCACACACGTTAATCTGGATCAATGGATGTACATTTCCAGGATAAAGCCTGCGTCACGCGTAGGATGTTTGCCCCTCACCTTCCGCTCTCTGTGTTTCCGTGCTCAAATCCCTTTTTTAAAGGAAACAACAATCCTCGAGCTAGCAAGCTACATGCTGAAAAGTGAGTGAATAAATCCAACCGCCCCAATGACTGAATCAATGATTTAAGTTTCACTTTCCATGATCCGTAACCGATTAAGGAGCATCTTGGTGGCAGGGATTTAAATCTTTAACTGAAAATGTCTGGAAAAAGAAAGTGTGGGTGCACCCAAAAAAGTAACAATTTGTGTTGTCCACGAGTACCCTCACTTTTTACTACGTACCGCTGCCTCCTGGTAGTACGCATTTGAAAGACAAGCACCCCGATCTCTTGCTGTGAAACCAGTGAACGTGATGCTCCATAGCCTGTGTCCTGTCAGCAAAATGTAGCCTAATGTCACTGGATTTAATAATTATTGAAATGTTCACTGTTTTTAATAAATCTTTTTGGGCATGTGAACTTCCTCTGATTGGCAGTGGAGCTGCATATCAGCTCCCAGATCCAATGTTCCTGTTTTTTCTTTTTTCTTAAATGCACGTTGATTTTTGAGTGTGCCATTGGTGGATACTATTCTCCCATAATGCACAAATGAAATAGAGGAGCTGCTCACAGCTGTATGTTTACTGTAAGTTCTGACTATGGTGCCAACTCGACCTGGATAATCAGCAAAAAATAAATTAATAGACAGATGGATGAATACACACAGAAAATTATCAGGGCTGATTTCTACTTCTTGCATACTATATTTCTGGAACTGACCACACTTTTCCCTCCTTATTTTATCGCTAAACACGCGCTCACGCTTGTCTGCCTCATCTGACTCTTTCTCCCCTGCGCCTCTCACCGCTTTGAAACCTCTTCCCAGTAATTCATACTCAGTCCTTCTCACTCAGTTTTAATGTCACTGTCATTCACTGTTACTGAGCTGATGTGAACTCTTTCCCACAGATTCTCCCTTGCTGTCTTTGTCTTTCACTCGTCCACCTCCACAGTCCTTAGCTTGGATAATAGATGATGGATTATAAATGATGGAACTTGCCAGACCCACCAGCTCTTTTTTATTCTTCATCCTTTCTTCTTGAATATGGCATACCACACTCTGAATGTGTCCTTGCTTTGCATCATCTCTACTGAAAATTAAAAACTGTTGCCATGAAGAGATAGCTCATAACCTCGTCTCCAGATGTTATTGTCTATATCAGTGGTTTCAAACTCAACTTCATTAAGGGCCACACTGGAAAATGACAATCACATTAAGGGCCAGACATGTTTAGTTTATTAACATGCTTTCATTTATTCTAAAGTCAAATATGTTTTACTGTATTGCTGCATGTCTCATATACTGTGGCTTTGATATTTACAGTTTGGCCGATGTTACTACCCTGTTACATCCCGGACCAAATAGCCTGTCTGCATGTGTTCCCTCTCTTGTTGTCCTTTTTGCTTACTCTGTTTTCTCTCCAGGTGATTGAGATGATTGCTTTCCACCTGTGTTTGGAGTTGGCCAATCAGCATTCAAGGTGGTTTCAACTGAATTAGTTTTTCCACTACCTTGTTTTTGATTTCTTTCTTAACACCATATTTTTGAACACGAATTTTGTAGTACGATGCAATACACAGTAGATCATCCTTGCGGCATGAATCAACTTTCTCAAATAAATAAAGTATCAATAAAGTCCTGTAACTTGAATCCCATTGCTACTAATGTCACAAGAATGACACATCAACATTGATTGTCTTATCTCAGAATATGCAAACTCACAAATTGTGCTTGTGAGTGTCGTGTAATTACAGTTTGAAAACAGTTTCCCCTCTTTGTTGTTTGGCGCACATCTAGGCGGGCCAAAATTTATGGTGAACCTACAACCCGTTCTCACTCCCAACTCGTAAAAAACAGACGCTTGGTCAGTGTCTCTCAGCATCAGATATTGACGCAAAAATCACCCTTTAGCGTCTGTATGGAACGCACTGGGAAGAGCAGCAGCTCCACCACGGCACTGTAAGATAAAGTTGTTTTAAGATCGACGGTAACGAGTAGTATGAAAGACCGAAAATCTGCATAACGAGCTAAGTTGGGGGGGTGGATGAGTCAAACAACATCGAGCAGAAACCAAAGTCTGGTTATTGAGTGTTTATTCTCATTTGCAAATGGAGAAACGCTGTAACACAGCCACCTCGGTGGCTATGCAAGAGCACTCTGAGTCTTTAACTCACAGAAAACCAACATATAGAGAATCAAAACAAATGGTGACGGCTTTCCTCCCCCCCCCCCTCATGGATCTTACAAAGACCCAGTTACACAAACAAAAAGCAAAGAGTCATGTCATGCCTTTTGGCCAAGTTAAAACCCAAGTCATAACACCTTTCCTTGTATCAGCTGCCGGGGAATAGAAAACTGTTTTAGAGACACTGTAGGATATTGTTTACGGTGCCTTATCTAAACTTGTTCTAAAAACACGTCAGTAAAGACCTTGCGAAAAAGACACTTCAGTCTTCAGTTAATCAAAGCTTATAGTTTTAGCTGTTCATCTGCCTATTAAACGTGTGCACGAGAGAGCATGCACGAGCCTAGTTCTCCTAGTGCACGCTCTGTTTACAAGTTGCTGTCGGAATGGCTCTACAAGCCTACTTTCCAAAAGAAGATTTGCACTTTTTCCACTATGTCAGACTCGCCACCGGTAAGTGGAAATCTATTTACGACAAGCATCTCTATAGCTAACTTTAGCATGCTACAGGCCAACAAACAAGCTATCGCCGAGAGCGGGGAGGCAGCGCCGCGGTCAAAGGCTTTTATATACTGTCTATGGTTGGAGGCCGTGGCCGTCTGCTCACTGACCTGTCACGGCGGCCTTACGCAGTGCCGATCCTGACCTCCCTGGGGCCCTAAGCAAAATACTGCTAAGGGGCCCTCTACCTGACCCGTGATGCCGTGAGCTATGTAAACTATTTGCCACACAGTCACACCTGACACTTCAGTGCTCCCAATACAATCCTCCCTCCTTTAAACAAAACAGTCAAAGAATAAGTACAACAATATAGAACAGAATGAGGTTCAACCAAACTATATTATTGAATCAAGTATTTTCTATAATATTAAGATAACAAGTGAATATTATTAAATAAGTGAATATTAACGTAAACATAAATAAGAAAATAATAAATTATAACCCTGAACTTTGGCTTTTGGGATTAACTTTGGTTCTCTCTACAGCCTGGGCATTTTCAGCATCAGTATGGGCACCACCAGATTATTTGGACTGTCTAGAATAAACTGAGAAGAATATCACATAGTTAGTTAAGCAGTCATTTACACTACTCGTTACATGTTACAAATGTTTGAATTAAAATCTTACCATCAAAATATTCCTATTCTGCTTCTTTCTCTAGTGAACTAGTGATGCAGATATCAATAATCCCTGTGAGTAATATCAAGAATTAACTTTTGTACAAGTGAACATGTAATTCCTGATATCAAAAATAGACATTGGTAGGTAAAATTTAACTAAGGGGCCCTACTAGTAAAAATAATCAAGAATTCACTTTGCAAGTCGAATTCTTGATATCAAAAATGCATAAACTGTGAATGAATAAAAGCTAAAATGGCTTGCCATAGCATGTTAAAGTTTGTATTTATTTATTATTATGCATGTTGAAGCAATTCCTGATTTATGGTTATTATTTACTGAGGGATGTGCATCCATATTGACCATTATGTCCAGCTAATCAACATTTTAAATTCAATATAGCTTATAAATCAATGTCAAATTGTCAATACATTGCTTTCCATCTTGTATAATTAGTGCAGTTGTTTAGAGTTTTTAACTACACGTTGTCTGAGTCTAGATACTCAGTGTCTTAAAAGTATGTATAATGTGTACTTTGATGAGGAGTGCCATCATTCACGCCCATATATTGTAGCCTACAGTCTGTCTGGTCTTCACATATATTTCTGCTTGAAAAATGCGCGTTTCACTTCATGTACGCGCCTAACGCATGATAACACACCTGACGTGGTTATCTTTTCCGAGCTGCAGTAAACAAACACCGTTGCACTTTGTCGTTTATCAAACGTAATAAATAATTGTATTTTACTCTCACTTTTGTCAGGCACAAAGTCACAAAACACAGCCCTGGAAGTGACTGCCGTTAGCAGCTAGACGAGAGATGCACTGCCTGCCTGCCCAGCTAGGTTAGCAAGACCGAAAAAAAAAACTCAATAGAAATGCACATAAACATAACTTTTTTTGCTGACATCAAACTTGGAGAGGAGAGAACACAAGTTTACCTGATTGTTGTTCCCGCAATTCACTCTCATGGTGTTTTTTTTCAGAACCAGAAGGATAGTTTCGCTTCATTTTGTCATGGATGTTGTAAACATTAATTGACGGGCTATGGCACGAGGGGGAGGCGGGGCCTCGAGTAATTTGCGGGGCCCTACGCAGCTTGCGTAGTGAGCGTATAGGGCGGATCGGCTCTGGCCTTACGTAAACATATCCCAGAATGATTGACAACTAGGAGGACCAATAGTCTTGATGATCTACCCGGAAAAAGAAAGTCCTCCACTATACCTTTAAGAACTTGAGAGAAAACAATGGAAAAAAAAACTGGAAGTGGCTTTCATCAGGTTCAGCGCGTTAGTTTAACATTTATTCAAGCCTGGGGCATGGAGCATTTTGCACAGTAATTTCTCTTTCTGTCCTCGGTGGACTCCTGTCAAACGGTGCCACAAATGCTGTTCTGGCGACTGTGAGGCTACGCATTCAGCTTACAGTTTGCATGCGCTAAATACAGTATACACAAAGATGTGGCATGACAAGATAACAACCACTAATAGCAGAGCACACTAAATTACAGAGAACAAGACACATCATTAAACAATCTCTCATCTGAACGTCTCGCATGACAATGTTCCAGATGCTGACTACGTCATATCTCTAACATTGTTATTGCAGACCTTTTAGCACAAGCCTAGCTGTAGATAAGCGAGGCTGCAGTTGAATTAAGTATAATCTTTTTTTTTCCTGTTTTCTGTCACCTTACCTTTATCCTTCTGTCTGCCATCTACTGTGTAAAAAAGTGTCAATCAAGATCCAGAGTTGTACGCTAAAGTTTGTTCTGTAATTCAAAAACCGTGGGTCCAAACGGCAAAAATATTATCATCACAAGAGAGATAAAAGTCTGGCGAACGCATTGATGTGTTTTGTGGTGTCAAATATATGCTACACAGAGCAGGTAACAAACAGGGAACTGTCTGCATCCTTCCAGATTTTCATTGTTTCTTTCAGGTTCTGTTGGTATGAACAGAGGCAAAAGTTTAAGTCCGGTGGATTCCATAGTTACATGTCTGCAACCGGCACAAATGTTCCTATATTTTGACCAACAATGATGTATGAAGAGTGAAAACTGTAGGGGAGAGGGAGCAATAGACCTTTCACACAATAACCGAAAATACGTAATCGTTGTGGAGGTGGACTTCCTGTCAAGCATCAACGTACATGGATGAGCGAGTCTACACAACTTCGCTAACGGATTTGCCAAATATTACATTTGCCGACGTTACGAGACTCGTGGAGGAAAACTCTGTCACCAAAAAGAAAAAAATCAATAAAGGCTACAAATTTTTCCACGAGGAATTTGTCCATAAGTATCAAGGTAAGTAGAGAGCAGTCAGGCTAACAGTTAGCCGCTAACTGTTACTGAACTGTTAACTAGAATGACAAATCATTAGCGTGTCTACTTAGACATAATGTATGTATAGTATAGAGCAGGGGTCATCAACTACATTTTTCAAAGGGACAGAATTTTTCTAAGCAGACACTTCGGGGGCCGGACTTTCAAATAAAGAAAATAAAATTAAAGATCCCATATTATGCTCATTTTCAGGTTCATAATTGTATTTTAAGGTTGTACCAGAATAGGTTTACATGGTTTAATTTTCAAAAAACACCATATTTTTGTTGTACTGCACATCTCACATCTCTCTCTTTATCTGCTGCAGCTCCTCTTTTCACCTTGTGTTCAGGTCTCTGTTTTAGCTACAGAGTGAATCATCTTTTCTTCTGTACTCTTTGATTCCACTCGCACATGCGCAGTAGCTCAGACCGTAGATCATGTCAGTTAGCTCCATAGACAGTAAAAGAAAGGTTGTTTCTCCAACTTTGGTCAGTTACAAGGCAGGATTAGCCGGGAGACTTCTTGAGGGCGCACATTTTTTTATTTTTATTTTTTTTATTACACCTTTATTTAACCAGGAAAGTCCCATTGAGATTAAAAACCTCTTTTTCAAGGGAGTCCTGGCCAAGAAGCAGCAAAAGAGTCACAAGCATACAATACAATTACATACACATTATGAAAAACAGTTACAAAGGATTGACTCAAGTGCTCTCAATCTGGACTTAAAAGCGTTCAATGAAAGAAATTCAGTCAATTTCCAGTCTTTTTGCAACATGTTCCATGTGTGAGGGGCTGAGTGAACAAAAGCCCTTTTTCCCAGTTCTGTACGGGCAAGTGGAACAGCAAACAACAAAAGATCATTCAAACGCAAACAGTGAGAGCCAACACTCCGTGAAATTAAGTTACAGATGTAGGAGGGCAATAGACCAAGCATGGCCTTATAAATGAAGGTATACCAATGACTCAGCCTTCTGGAGGACAAAGCAGGCCATCCCACTTGAGAATACAGTTCACAGTGATGGGTCAAGACTCTACAATTAGTAATGAACCGCAGAGAAGCATGATATGCAATGTCAATCTTATGGAGACATTTAGCAGAAGCATTCATGTACAACAGGTCTAAAATAGATAAAAATGTGGAGGAGCTTTTTTGCCTCAAAAGAAAAACAGAATTTATTTCGAAAGAAAAAGCCCAATTTTCAAAAGCAATTTTCAAAAGATTGTCTATATGGGGCTTAAAATTCAGGGAGTCATCAAGCAAAATACCAAGGTACTTGTAGGTGTGAACCATCTCTATGACATTTCCCTCAAGAGTGGACACTAAGGGGATAGATTGAGGGACCTTCTTAGTGTTTGAAAACAATATTAGTTTGGTCTTTTCAGCGTTAAGGACCCGTTTTAGCTAGATAAGTGTGTGCTGGACCACATCAAAAGCTTTCTGCAGAGATTCTACAGCTTTGGCAGGGTTCAATCAAAAACAGTAAATTATTGTGTCATCAGCATAAAAATGCATATTAGCGTCAGACACATCTTGTCCTAATTCGTTAATATACATGATGAAAAGGAGGGGTCCTAATATAGAACCCTGCGGCACCCCCTTGTGGACATTAAAAAATTCAGAACACAGACCATCACATTTAATACACTGGGTCCTGTCAGTCAAATAATTTGTGAACCAGGAAACAACATGATTAGACAGTCCCAGACTTAAAAGCCTATGCTTTAAAATAACATGATCCACAGTGTCAAAAGCTTTTGACAGATCAATAAAAAGGGAAGCACAATATTGGAGTTTTTTTGTAAGTACTTCTTTTGTAGATTATAGTGAATTTGTGTGTTGTAGCAGTGCTTTGCCATTGAGAACGAGCTAGCATGCTAACGCTAGCGCTAGCATGCTAACGGTTTTGGTTAGCCCGTCGTTTCGGCTAGTTACGTAAAAAGCCGTGCAGATTTTGAACAGCTCACCCAGAGACTGAAGACAGGACACATTCAGAAACCCGTATCTCACTCAAAACAGCATGGATAGAAACACCAGAGACACAAAATAACCAATAACCACCCCAAATCCCAGAAAAAGTGTTTTTTTCATAATATGGGCACTTTAATTTATACCTAATAGCCTATTCTTGTTCAAAATGTTCGCTTTCTTACTGAATTAATGCTGTTTTTATTAGTGTGAGCAAACTCCTAAAAAAACCTGGAAACTCCATAATGATAACTCTTTAAAGCGTAACTCTTGCCAAAATGCATCCTAGGGTCTTTTTGTGAATGTACGTGAGTCAAACTTTAGTTTAAAAGCATATTTAGGACCGAATCGCCACTTTTAAGATTCACCGTATTCGCGTTTTTGGGTCAACTGGCCTTTTGAATGGAAGAGCTAGGGGCACTCATAGTGCTGGGCGGTATGACCAAAAATTCATATCACGTTTTTTTTCAAAATTATGCCAGTTTTCCGGTTTTTGACGGGTTTTTTTTTCATGCATATTCAGATGTTCAATGCATTTTCTACTTGTTGAGAGAGGAATTACTGCAGTAAATTGACTTAATTGACTCATTACTCACCACTGTATCAAGCGGGACCATGTCTTTAGCTATGTGGTTGGTGATGGAGTTTGTAATCTCGATCCACCGTTTGCTTTTTCTGTCATAGCAAGTCCCTCTAGCAAACGCGTCTTTAAGTGACATTTGGCTCGACTTTTCTTTTGCTTTTCCCGTGTTACCTGCTGATGTGGAGGGCGCTGAGCCTGCTGACTTTAATTTCATACATTCTTGATATTCCAAGACGTGTTTGCAGCTGAGGTGGTGGAGCAAATTGCTCGTGTTGCCGCCTTTCGCAACTATTTTAGTCCGACAGCACTTGCATAAAACGGTTGTTTGGTCAACGTCGGATTTTTGGAAACCAAAAAACCTCCAAACAACAGACCCGGCGGCTCCTTTTTTTGGCACAAGTTCGTCTGTGTCATTACTTTAGCTAATCATTCGTTAAAAAGTAACAGCTAACTAAGGATCAATCCTTTGGTCTTTAACTACCGCTCAACAGCGCAAGAAACCCAGGATGGCAGGATTAAAGCATGCCCTGCAGCAGCATACAATTGCTTTTAAGCCTTCAACAATGTCAGTGCTACAGAATATACCATGATTGTCAATGTAAATGTTTTGTAAATATCATTATTAAAATATATTATGAGAATCATCCTCTCTCATGTCTATTCTTTTTATTACTATAAATCCCATGAACAGATTTCCTAATGATTCATTAATACAGTAATACACACACAGTCTGTTTATCAGTAACTAATCATTAGTGCTTGAGTCCGTCATTCAGTAACTAATCATTAATTAATCAGTAGTTCCTCATTCATTACTCATTCATTCAACAGTAACTACCAGTCTGTTTAACAGTAACTTATCATTAGTGCTTGTGTCCGTCATTCAGTAACTAATCATTAATTAATCAGTAGTTCCTCATTCATTACTCATTCATTCATCAGTAACTACTCATTAACTAACCATCTGTTACTCATTAATTTAACAATAACTACAACCCCAAATCATAAAAAGTTGAGACAGTGTGGAAAACTCAAATAAAAAAAGAAAGTAGTGATTTCTAAATGTACTTTGACTTGTATTTCATTGCAGACAATGTGAACACAAAATATTTCATGTTTTGTCTGGTCAACTTAATTTCATTTGTAAATATGCATCCTTTCCTGTCATTCAGACCTGCAACACATTCCAAAAAAGGTTGGGACAGGAGCAATTTAGGGCTAGTAATCAGGTAAATTGGTTAAATAATGATGTAATTTGAAACAGGTGATGTCAACAGGTGATTGTAATTATGATTTGGTACAAAAGCAGCATCCAAGAAAGGTCTAGTCCTTTAGGAGCAAAGATGGGCCGAGGATCGCCAGTTTGCCAACAAATACGTGAGAAAATTATTGAAATGTTTTAAAACAATGTTCCTCAAAGAAAGATAAGAAGACATTTGCTTATTTCACCTTCAACAGTGCATAACATAATTAAAAGATTCAAGGAATGAGGAGGAATTTCAGTATGTAAAGGACAAGGGCTGAACAACCTAAACTGAACTACCGTGATCTCCGAGCATCAAGAATCGTCATTCATCTATAAGCGATATCACCACATGGGCTCAGGACTACTTTGGCAAACCTTTGTCAAGTACCACAATACGTAGTTACAGCCACAAATGCCAGTTAAAACTGTACTGTGCCAAAAGGAAGCCCTGTGTTAACATTGTCCAGAAGCGCCGTCGACTTCTCTGGGCTCGGAGGCATCTGAGATGGACCATCACACAGTGGAAACGTGTACTGTGGTCAGATGAATCAGTATTTCAGCTATTTTTTAGGAGAAATGGACGCCGTGTGCTCCGGACCAAAGAAGAAAAGGATCATCCAGACTGTTACCAGCAACAAGTCCAAAAGCCAGGGTCTGTCATGGTATGGGGTTGTGTCAGTGCCCTTGGCAAAGGTAACTTGCACTTCTGTGATGGCACCATTAATGCTGAAAAGTACATAGAGATTTTGGAGCACAATATGCTGCCTTCAAGAAGACATCTTTTCCAGGGATGTCCATGCATATTTCAACAAGATAATGCAAAACCACATTCTGCACACATTACAAAGTCCTGGCTGCGGAGGAAGACGATACGGGTACTTGACTGGCCTGCCTGCAGTCCCGACCTGTCTCCAATGGAGAATGTGTTGTTGCATTTTGCGCATTTTGAAGCGCAAAATGCGACAACAAAGACCCCGTACTGTTGCCCACCTTAAGACTTGTTTGCAGCAAGAATGGGACAAAATTACACCTGAAACACTTCATCACTTGGTGTCTTTAGTCCCTAAACATCTTTTAAGTGTTGTGAAAAGGAATGGCAACATTACTAAGTGGTAAATGCTTTACTGTTCCAACTTTTTTTGAAATGTGTTGCAAGAACCAAAATAGGAATTTAGTTTTTTTGAAAAGAAAATAAAATAAATCATGAGGAACACATTCAATTATGTGCTGTTGTATTGTCTGCAATGAAATACAAGTCAAAGTACATTTAGAAATCAGTACTTTCTTTTTTTATTTGTGTTTTCCATACTGTCCCAACTTTTTCTGATTTGGGGTTGTAATCATTAGTGCGTGAATCAAAGTCAATCAGTAACTACTTATTAACTAACCATTCATTACTCATTCATTTAAAAGTAACTACCAGTCTGTTTAACAGTAACTAATCATTTGTGCTTGAATCAAAGTCAATCAGTAACTACTCATTAACTAACCATTCGTTACTCATTCATTTAACAGTAACTACCTGTCTGTTTAGCAGTAACTTATCATTAGTGCTTGAATCACAGTCAATCAGTAACTACTCATTAACTAACCATTCGTTACTCATTCATTTAACAGTAACTACCAGTCTGTTTAACAGTAACTTATCATTAGTGCTTGAATCACAGTCAATCAGTAGCTACTCATTAACTAACCATTCCTTCCTCATTCATTCCTCAGTCGTTCCTCATTCGTTAATCATTAACTACCTACTTTTTAGTGTACCTTATTGTAAAGTGTTACCAATTAAGTTCAAGTTCAAGTTTATTGTCATATGCATATTAGTACAAAGTACCACAGCAATGAAATACAATGTGCCTTAGCACTCTCTCAGCACCAGTCAATAACAATTTAAAACAAAATAGCAGTAAAGACATTTTAAAATATCCAACATAATACACATAAGTGACTAAGTTCAAACCACAGCCCTCCTTCCTGTTGTGCTATCGTTCAATAGCCTTATTACCTGGGGGTAAAAACTATCCCTAAAACGTGTTGTGCGTGTTTGGATGCTCTGCAAACGTCTCCCCAATGGAAGATGGGAGAAGAGATTGTGTGCAGGATGACTGGAATCCTGTATAATACCTTGTGCCTTTCTAGTGCTGCGTTTCCAGTAAATTAATCAGTTGCTCCTGGTACACAAGGCCCAAAATGATACTGTTCCACTTACAGCAGAGACAATTAAAAGTGTGCTGTTACAGTATTTATTAATAATAATAATAATAATAATAATACATTTTATTTGGCAGACGCCTTTCTAGATACACTAGGACAGAATAAAGAGAATGTTTAAGAATTTAGCTTCATAGAGATACATTTAACAACATCTGATAGTGCTAAGAAACGTCAGAAAAGCAGTAAAAAAGTGTGTTGGGAGGGTTTCTATGGCGATGCGGTACTAGGAAGATTAAAAGCTTTCTTAAAAAGGTAGGTCTTTAACATTTTTTTAAATGAATTAGGGTTTCAGTGCTTTTCAGTAATGGATTTAAGATCCCTTATCCTTCCCGGGTATGTGGTATATGGTATGTGTCTTACCCCGCAAAGGAAGTGACAAAGAGGCAGTTATATATATATATATATATACCAATGACAAAAAGAGAGCAAACCCAAAACAGGATAAGTATGCAACATTGCATGCAATATACAGTACTTTCCAGATCTCAGTCTTCTTCAAAAGACAAAGGTTCTTGAAAATTCACCTTCAGCAAAGATGCTACCGCCACAGCAATCTCAGTGCAGTCCAGTATCAGACAGACATTGGGACAGTACTTCTTGAATTTTCCTGGCATGAGGGACTTCACCTTCTCTCTACTCACCCAAAGAGGTGAGTAGAATGAAGAAGAGGTAATTGGCCCAGGTGATGGTCACACGGCTCACAGTGGATACATTTATCTGGAACATGTCAGCAATTACCTGCTCCTTCATGCCAACAGCTACTCACATACAGTAAATAAGAAAGTCATCAATTAATGGCATGCTGCAAGGGGGACTGGGACTGATGTTTTCACTGGTGCCTTCACTTATCGTCTTTGCTTTACTCCAGTACACCAGTTGAGGGGCAGATGGTGCAATGGATTCCCAGAAGATCTTAAACACACGCTCAGATGGAAATTTGGTGTAAAATCTCATCTGGTCATCTGACGCACAATACCGGCTGAAGAGGTCCGGGGGTGGTAAGGCTATCTTCAGTTTGGCTTCCAAGTCTTGGATGTAATCCACTGTCTCATCTAGCATACTTGTGGTGATTGAGAATTAACAAATTAATTCAGTCCTTCATTCAATTTAGTGAAATTATAAAGCCCTGTGTATAACAGTATTTCTTTTATCAACTTCAAAAGTTGATGGAAATAAACAATTAGGCCTATTTACACAAGTCTCAGATTACGTAGCCATAAAGAATCATTCTTTCATCCATTTGTTACGACTGACACCGATCATTTGCATTGCATAGCCTCGTAGCGTTCAACCTGTCAACGTTACATGACACGTCTTCCTTGACCAAGATGATATCTTGTTTGTCCGCCCGGACTTTGGCTACAGTTAAAAACAGTTTAAAACATAATGACGGACACCGTTTACAAGCAGGATGGCTAACATTAAGTTTTGCAAAGTAGGCTACCTCTCAATGCTTGCCTCTGCTTGTCCATGCACCTATGTGTTTTATTTTCTTTTGTCTGTTATGTAACCTTGTCTATGTACCTTGTCTGTTGTATATGTAACCAAAACTGTAAAGCATCTTTGAGTGTCTAGAAAAGTGCTATGAAAAATAAATGTAGTATTATTATTATTAAGAACATAGCCAGGGAATTAGGCACAGCGATATGAGGTAAGGAATGCTTTTAAACCCTTTAAGTTAGCTGTGGTAAAATATTGACAAGCTGTTACAGTGATTGAAGAAGGTAACGCACCACTCTACCATGAAGACATAACGTTACAGAAGTTGGAATTTCCTACCTGTAGCCGTCGTCGTCACATAATCTCCTTACCCCAAGTGAAGGAGTTTAAGTACCTTGGGGTCTTGTTCGCGAGTGAGGGGACAATGGAGCGGGAGATTGGTCGGAGAATCGGTAGTCTAGTTTCAAAGATTTCTTTGCTAGTTCCTTTATCTCGACTCCTAGATGTTACTGGCTGGCATCGCTCATTCCGTTAGGGGTGAAATCGTTCCAAGGAAAAACGCTAGGGACAGCCTCTGGTTTCAAATTGCGAACAGTGATCCCTAAAACATAGTCGTCTGATGTGAAGTGTCTGCTACAGACATATGTGCTCGACTTTTTAATTTTAAAATTTGGTCCTTCATACAGCTGGATAGCCTGAATCCATTTCTGTCGAACTTCACCATCAACAGGGAAGGAATGAAACGACAGATATGGCTGCTTTTGGGAATAACAAGAATAGCCCTACGCTACAAGCAGTCTTGGTAGTTGCATGCACCATTTTAACTGTTGCCTGGAAGAAGATTACCATGACGATTGCGTATTTCCGGTCAAAAATACATAAGCTGCATAAGCTCCATTTTCTTTCATTGTTTCTATCGGCAGTTGGTATGAACGGAGCCAAAAGTTTAAGTCCGGTGGATTCCATAGTTACATGTCTGCGACCGGCACAAAAGTTCCTACATTTTGACCCACCATGATGTATGAAGAGTGAAAACTGTAGGGGAGAGAGCAATTTGTTTGGAAAAATTTCAGAGAATCATACTGCAGCTTCCCCCTCTGTCCTACCCTCTGACCAGGGCCGCCTTAACCTAATGTTAGGCCCCGGGCTGAGAGGTTTTGTAGGCCCCCCCATCCCCTCGATTTACAGAGTCTCATTTAAAAAAAGTGTAATATCTAGGTAATCTACATCACAAAATGCATTAGTTTCTTTCGAGGCATACAACAGTGAGTTTTCCCTCTTTGAGCCAGACATCACCATAATATTGTTATTAACATATCACTGAGTCCACCTGAGCATAAACACAACATACTGTATGTAACAACCACACACAGCAACTTATGGTGATGATAAAACCAAAATGTGTGAAGGTATGATTTCAAATGATATTATGAAAAACATCACCAACCATCACCTGTCTGCACAAACACTGATAATAACTGATAACAGCATTAGCAAAGAACAGCAACAGATCAAAGAGCCTGTTCTCTGGCCTCAGCAAGCCCTGTGAACCAATCACATACACCTGCTGGCAGGAGCTGGATTTTATATTCTTTAAATGATTACTAATTCGCTGTGTGACATTATTTATATTTTTGTATATCAAATAATGAGGCAAATAGCAAAAAAAGGGTTATGGATAGGTTCTAAAATATAGCCTACTAAAAATTAACCGTTATAGCTGATAGAGGTGACAGTGAAAGTGAGTAAAGTGACGTGACTGGCTGAGAAGCGAGCAGGCTGAGACTAGTTGACTGAACGTTAGTTGTAGAGAAGAGTATGTCGCAGAAAAGGATACAAGAGTTTTTCTTTCGTAATAGTAATGCGGCTAAATTTAGCAAGATTTTATCTGTAGATGTTAGTTCATGTTTCCTCGTCCACCGCCGAGGCAAACTGTTGATTAGCTGTAGAGCCAGAGTCTGAAATAACGTTAGCAAGCAGCAGCCCAGAGGGCATGAGGATAAAACATACAATGACTGAGGAAGCCGAGGGTTTCCTACCGGATAGTACTTGTACTTTTTAGAGGAAAAGTACACTTCTAAGCAATTCTAAGAACTACTCTCCCCCAAAATCCTTTTTTCCATTTGCATTCCCACTGGCCTAGGAGGGGTAAGGGGAGTGATGCAAGCACGGCAACGGTCTTTATAGCATTAAAATCAGAAAAGAAATACGCCAAGAAAAAATGAGGAACTATATACTAAATCTAATTTAGCCTATGTCATAATTTAAACAAGTCTCCCGAAGGTATCTCTCTCTCTCTTTCTCTCTCTCTCTTTCTCTCTCTCTCGCTGCCTGTGGCCGTGTATGTGTGTGTGTGTGTGCGTGTGTGTGTGTGTGTGTGTGTGTGTGTCGGCGACCAGGTGCTTGTGGAGTTTAACGGTAAAAAGACAGTTAACCACACGTTCCCGTTAATCTTATGATGGACAAGTGTTGTGATATTTAAAAAAACAATCCGTCAACGGCGAAATAAAAGCCTCTTATTTACGAGATCGGTCTGACAGACCGTCAACTTACATCGGGGCGTCCCAGCATGACAGGCCGGCCAGCGAGCGAGCGATCCGGGCCACCGTTCTCTTAATGCATCCATGGGGCCACCACCAGCTGAACTTCTCAACTCCGAAAACTTTGAAGCAAATTGTCAATTCGGCAACGATTTTCGGATGACTGCCTATATTCGAAATCTAAACAGTTCAATTCTCGCCTAAAACGTTGTCAGAAATGACTTTAATGATGAATAAGACGGTGAAAAATTGTTAAAAATATCCTGCTGTTGCTCTCAAGCGCAAACCAGTATAGAAGACATCACTCAGTCATAGAGGGACACACCCCAAAACTAACTATAGACATTCTGATAGGTGAGCTCACGGGCCATAGGCGATGGGGCCACGTGGATCACTCCTAATTTGGATCAATCAGCAGCCATGTAACCTTCGACTAGAGTTATTGACAGAAAACCTGACAAGTTAGAAAACTATATGACCTTTTTAGCTCATCACTAACGTGAATATGGGAGGCCCCTGAACTTGGGAGGCCCCTGGGCTTCAGCCCAGGTAAGCCCGTGCATTAAAGCGGCCTTGCCTCTGACTCTCAACATTCCGTCCCCATACACACACATTGGAAAATCTGAAACGGTCTGAAAACTGGACGATAGATAAACTGTGATTTGGTAGAAACCGTGCTTGATATCAGAATGCCCATGCAGCGCAATAAAGGCCAAAGTCTTGTCTTCGGTTTAAACCTTTAATTATTTTTCTACATTAAAGTATGGCGATACAGTATGGCCCCAAATGTCACGTCTAGTCCCTGTTTCAAGTTTCTTCGTTTAGTTGGCTTCATGTATTCTGCTGGTTTTTCTCATTTCCTGTTTTATTTTGAAGTCTCTCTGTTCCCTTGTGTTGTCTTGTTTTACTTCCTGTCTTTTGGTTTTACCGCCTTTGTAATTGTCTGATGTCTTTCACCTGTTCACCAGCCCTTGTGTCACCTGCCCCTTGTTATCCCTTGTTTACTTGTGTATTTAGTCCCTATGCTTTCTGTGTCTGTTGTTGGTGGATTGTCATTTGTTCACTTGTTGTCTGTCTTTTTGGAGGAGTTCTGTCAAGCTGTGGTTTTCTGTTTCTGGAGTAATTTTCCCGTGTTCCTCTGTGTTCCTGATTTCTATGGATTACCTTTTTCTACTTACCAGTTTGTAAGTCTCTTTGTGTTTTCATTAAATTATTGTTTCAAACTGTTGCACACTCCTCGCCTTCCTGCATTTGGGTCCAAGCCTCACAATCCTGACACCAAAGAGGGGTTGTTTTGAGCTATGTTAAGGGATTTCCCGAAGATTTCCCATTAAAGTCTATGGGAAATTCCGCGCCGTTTTTTTTGCCGATTTCGGGAAAACCACACAGCAAATCTCTTAGAAAAGTCGTAGCACACCATTCCCGATCATTACACACATTTTTATGTATTTTGTGTGCATGTATTGGCAATGCTCTGTGACTAGTAGCGGGACAAAAATGTGGCGGAATAATAAGTATGGGGGATAATAGTATGGGGGATAACAGTGTGCCGATGAACAAACACTGAATAAAGATAATGGAACTATCGAATGTTTCCATGTTTCAGGCTCCATGTGTATCCGTTGACCACTGGGGCAGGCAGAAATGGACATATTGGATGTGACTGAACACACACACACACACACACACACACACACACACACACACACACACACACACACACACACACACACACACACACACACACACACACACACCATGATGGTTGACCTTTTCTAAAAGACCTGCTCAGGTGCACCTGCTCAGTAATTGGAGACAGTCACAGGGGGGAGTCTGCCTGTCTTTTTCTGTGTGTGTCCTGCAGTGACGACAGAGCCGATTAAATTAATTTCACTTGAGGTTTGACATTTATATATTGGAGTTACTGGTGAGAGCTGACTGTGTGTGTGTGTGTGGCAATAAGCCAGTAGACCTGGTGACCCAGGAAGTATGCCTATATTGGTTCTTTTAAAAACAGAAGTGACAGATTTGTATGGTTGCTACAGTCCTCATACTGTGGTGTTTTGTAAAGGTATTTTAAGTACCAGCCGAGAGATATGTATAATGCTATTTCCAACGTTATTATTCTTCTTCCACGTACATAACATTCACCTGTATATCCTCCTGTGCACTCTAGCGCCAGTGTTCCAGTGTTCACCAACAGCACCAACAAGACACATTTCCCCTTCTCTTAAAAGGAACCAGTCATTTAAACATGACCTCCAAAACAGTATGTTTTTTTTTTTTTTTTCAATTTGCACAGTTCACATGTTGATCCTGTATCATTTTCATCTCACAAAGTCTCTTAACCACTGAGGTGGGTTTCTGACTGGTGGTGCGTCTAAGGCCTGGTTCTTGCCCAACATGCACATTCTTGGTCACAGTGAGTCCATCGAGTGTAGTCTCATTGTTCTCACTGATGCAAGCTAGAGCCTCCTTTGGGAAATGCGCCAGCTTTGAGGCATTCCATTTCCGACCATCAGGGCCTTTTCACATAGGACGCGCAAGCGGCAGCGCTGCGCTATGAAACCCATTAAGGCCCGTTCACATAGGACGCGGCATGCGCTGCGCTCGCTGCTAGGTTGTCCGATTCCCAAAATAACTTTTGTTGTGCTTGCCGCGGGGCTCAGCGGGCTCAGCGCAGAAGAGGCAGAGTTTCGAAATTTACGTCATACATGCGACAATATTTAAATTCACGTCACGTCTGCGTCCGTCCGGTGTGCGAAATTACGAATCCCACTATGGCAACGCCAAGACCCGCCCTTCAATCACTACTATTGGCCAGGCGTCCAAGGTAACGTGACCCCATTTGTTCAGGTCCTATCCCCTGACCAATCCGCTATCCTAACCTTAACCACTCGAGGTGAAATGCCTAACCCCAACCAATCGAGCTGCTTCGGAGGGCGGGTCTTGGTGTTGCCATAGTGGGATTCGTAATTTTGCGTCCGGTGTTGACATCAGATGTGCGTTACATGCGACATTGTGTATACACCTGTGATTTGGTGGCGAAGATGTTTCTTTCTGTCAACCAAAAGAAAGCCTTGGCAGTTGCCCTGATTGAGAGGAGGAGAAGACGGAGGAAGGCAGCCGCAGCAACAAGGGTGTGGGTGCACAAGACTCTCAGGTCCAGACAGCAGTTGGGGGAATTCCGGCTGGTGAAGGAGCTCCGCATTTTGACCGGTTCCAGGGCTACTTTTGGCTCAACAGGGAGCAATTTGACAGTCTGCTGACGAGAGTCGGTTCTACGATTTCCCGGATACGAACAACATTCCGATAGTCCAGTTCTACAATGTGTCTCTCCCTGACGTGTGGCTCCAGAAAAGACACTATGGAAAAGTACTTCCAAGTACTTTGTTGGTCTGCCCCTGCACCACTTTTTTGTCTCTCTGTTGCCTCCTCTCCTTTATGTACCTGTCCCTTAGGTTCTTCCACCTTTTCTTACACTCCTCTAAATAGAAAAAAATAAATAAATGGCTTCTTTTAAAACAAAAATAAATGGCTTCTTTTAAAACAAACATGTTCACATAATGTATCGTAACTGATGTGTATGTGGGAGCATATCTGTAAATGAATGAAGGGTAGGGGAGAGCCGGGACAGTTGAAACACTTTTTAATTAAACGTAATTTACAAAGCGATGGTATCGCACTGAAAGCTAATATTTTGTCACTAGCAACCTCCACCTGTCATCTGTCAAATAAGATGCATTTTCAGCTTTGAACAAAACCGTTCAGGAATTATTACAGCAACAGTGGGGCGTGCGTAATGTTTCATAGATTGTTGCTGGGCTTTACGTCTTCGTGAATGTCTGTTAACTCATTGCCGTCATCATGAAGCGCGTATGAAGCGGTTATTGAAATATCATGCACTGTGGATGATTCTGCCATTTTTTTATAGCTAGAACAGTAGGTGTTCCCATTTATATAATGTTTATTATGTATGTCTATTGTGGAAAATGTCGTTTTTTACGTGGGTTAGGGCACTGCACTCCAAATAAGTGCCCTTAACTACACACAGCCCATCAGTCTCCATAGGATAACATGGGGAAACTCGACCCCCTATACCTGGTGGACTCAAATATATTTTCATTTTTATAAAACTGCTTTTCCATGTCTCACCTCCATAAATTATTGTATAAACACAGATATTTGTGCATTTACTTAAAATACATGGAGTTACAGCCAGTTCAGGGACAGTTGAAACAGCTGTTTCAACCGTCCCGACATAGACATATGCCATTATAACCTGTTTTGCTTTCCATGTAAACAAGTATGCAATATGAAAGTCTGGGATTGTGGAGGACACTAAATTGTCTACTGAATAAGCATGTAGTCAAACCTTTAAATGAAAAACACTCATTAATAATCGAAACAATGTAACCGCTAATGAAGTTTACTTTCGACCATCAAAACTGGTTTATCGCCTGTAACTCCGTGATTAAAGGAAATAACAGGAAGATATTTGGCTGATAGAAGGAGGTTAACATGCTCTATGTGTTGACCTGAGGAAGTCTGTCTGTCATCACTGCACTCGGAAAAAACTGGAATGTTTCATCTGTCCCGCGTTTCAACTGTCCCGGCTCTCCCATCGTGTTAATGTTGGTTTTGGGATAAAAGTGGTAGTACATTTATTTGTTGACATCAGCCTGCCCAGGGACTACAGGTGGACACCTGGTAAAATGCATTCTGTCTAAGGTTAATGTATATTGTACATTGTCCCTGTTTAAAAATAAATAAATGAGGAAAATGAAGATGAAGACGTGTGGATTATTTTAATTTCTAAATAAGATGGTGCATTTTAACACTACGTGTCATTGCATTTTGCATACATAAGAGGTCTGCAGTCATTGCAGTCGGGTATAATAAAGCTAAGCTATGAGCCTAAATTCATACATTCATCATCATCCATTCATACTCTGGAAAACACTTTGTTTAATACATATGTAGTACAATTAATTCCTCCAAAACTGGAGTTTACGTACACTTGTTAATGCGTAATTATTCTGTGTAAAGGCATATTACATACTTCAATGAAAACGAACATGACGTGTCAATCAGTCCAAACATATTTTACATAATGTAAACATACAAATACAAATATATCTTACAAGTACCTGTATGGAGCCATATATAGGCTAATCAACTTGGTATTTGGTTTTTGCAGCTCACAACAGTCGGCTACAGTTCTTCTCCATTGCTTTGGCGCATTTCTCAGATCAGTAATGTATACAGGCTACTTAACATATATGGAATAGTGCTCATGTGCATTGTTCATTAGACTATACTTACAGAGTGAACTGTTAAATATGGACAACAACACAAAGCAGTTTCACTATCTTGGTATAAACTTGTCAGTTTGATTGTGTCATTGGTATAAATACTTGCTTTGGACACATAAACACAAGATTTGCGTCCGAGGTCTCTGTACGACCTCGGACTTGTGTCGTACAGCTCTGGGAGATGCTGACGGCTAAAATCAACCTCTAGTCCATGTTCCGTTTGTGGATCCACGTGCATTCTGTGTTGTTTTTGGTTTTTGAAAGCATAGGGTGCTTGTGACTTATGTCACAGCGCACCGCGGCTGCTCTTGTCGCGGTCAAAGTTGAACCATGTTGAACTTTGACCGCGGCACGCGCAAGAGCAGCCACGGTGCGCTGTGACGTGCTTATACGTGTCTGAAAAAAACTAAAACAACATGTTTAACCTCGGCCGCGGCACGCGCAAGAACGGCAAGCCGCAAAATGCCGCTTGCGCTGCGCTTTGCCCAGCGCAGCGGCAGATCAGCTGTTGTGCGCGCAAGCCATACACAATAAAGGGTTTCATAGCGCAGCGCTGCCTCTTGCGCGTCCTATGTGAAACGGGCCTTATTGTTAATGGCTTGCGCGCACAACAGCTGATCTTCCGCTGCGCTGAGCAAAGCGCAGCACAAGCGGCATTTTGCGGCTTGCCGCTCTTGCGCGTGCCGTGGCCAAAGTTCAACATGGTTCAACTTCGACCGCGGCAAGAGCAGCTGCGGTGCGCTGTGACGTGCTTTCAAAAAACAAAAACAACACAGAATGCATATGGATCCACAAACAGAACATGGACTAGAGGTTGATTTTAGCCGTCAGCGATCTCCCAGAGCTGTACGACACAAGTCTGAGGTCGTACAGAGACCTCGGACGCAAATCTTGTGTTTGTGTCCAAAGCAAGTATTTATACCAATGACACAATAAAACTGGCAAGTCCTTACACCATTGTTTATACCAAGATAGTGAAACTGCTTTGTGTTGTTGTCCATATTTAACAGTTCACTCTGTAAGTATAGTCTAATGAACAATGCACATGAAAGGGAGCACTATTCTTATGTTATGTATATACATTATTGTCATCTCTGATCTGAGAAATGCGCCAAAGCAACGGAGAAGCCTGTAGCCTACTGTTGTGAGCTGCCAAGTTGATTATATACGGCTCCGTACAGGTTCTTGTAAGATATATTTGTATTTGTATGTTTATATGATGTAAAATGTTTGGAATGATTAACACAAGTCATGTTTGTTTTCATTGAAGTTCACATGTAGGTAGTTATACCTTTACACAGAATAACTACCCATTACCAAGTGTACGTAAGCTCCAGTTTTGGAGGAATTAATTGCACATATGTATTAAACAAAGTGTTTTCCAGAGTATGAATGAATGATGATGAATGTATGAATATAGGCTCATATCTTAGCTTTATTATACTCGACTGTAATGACTGCAGACCTCTTACTTATGTATGTAAACATGCAATGACACGTAGTGTGAAATGCACCATTTTATTTAGAAATTAAAATAATCCACACGTCTTCATCTATTTAGAGAAGTGTAAGAAAAGGTGGAAGAACCTAAGGGACAGGTACATAAAGGAGAGGAGGCAACAGAGAGACAAAAAGTGGTGCAGGGGCAGACCAAAAAAGTACTTGGAAGTACTTTTCCATACTGTCTTTTCTGGAGCCACACGTCAGGGAGAGACAGATTGCCAGACACTCCGTTGTTGAACTGGGCTATCGGAATGTTGTTTGTATCCGGGAAATCGTAGAACCGACTCTCGTCAGCAGACTGTCAAATTGCTCCCTGTTGAGCCAAAAGTAGCCCTGGAACCAGTCAAAGTGAAGGCGGAGCTCCTTCACCAGCCAAATTCCCCCAACTGCTCTCTGGACCTGAGAGTCTTGTGCACCCACACCCTTGTCACCCTCCGTGTTCTCCTCACAACCAGGGCAAGTGCCAAGGCTTTCTTTTGGTTCAAAGACAGAAACATCTCCGCCACCAAATCACTACTGAAATCGCTGTGTATCGCATGTAGCCTACTACACATCTGATGTAAACCCCGGACGCAGACGTGACGTGCATTCAAATATTGGCGCATGTATGACATATCTTGCCTATTTTGCGCTGAGCCCGGCGGCAAGCACAACAAACGTTATTTTGGGAATAGGACAACATAGCGACGAACGCAGCGCATGCCGCGTCCTATGTGAAACGGGCCTCACTCAGAAGGTAAGTACTTGGTCCGACCTTTACGACTGTCAGAGGTTCTGTGTATCACCCCTTGTAGACATGTTCCAGTCTCCGGACTCACACAGCATCATTCACTTGGAAGGTGGGCACTTTTGCTCCTCGCTTTCTTACTGTTTTGTTGATTTTGTCTCACGGTGTCTTTGACTTGCTTGTGTGATGTAATTTTGTGTGAGACAGGAAGGATGTTCAGTTTTGTGCGCATCTTCCTCTTTCTCAGCAACTCAAATGGAGTAGCTCCTGTAGTAGCGTGCGGCGTAGCACGGTAAATCTGTAACAACTCTGTCACTGCTTGTTTCCAAGGCTTGTGTGTTCTTTCTGCAGTCTGGAGACACTCTTTTAATACCCTATAACATCTCTCAATCTCTCTATTGGCTCTTGGGTAGTAGACGCTGGAGCGCAGAGGTTTTATCTCTGTCTCTCAGAAACTTTGCAAACTCATTGGAAGTAAACTGACATCCATTGTCAGAGACCAGGCAAGTCGGATTTCCTTCACAACTGAACACTAGTTAAAATGTGAGCAATCAACTCAGTTGTGACCAGGGCATGAAGTTAATTTTTTTGACCACCAGCCACTGTGGCAGGTGGATTTAAAAATCCACCTGCCACAGAGACTTTTTACCAGCCAGATTTTTGCCCTCAATACGCATGTGTAATGCCGCAACTAGATCTAGTCCTAATAGAGCAGTGCCTGACTTTACCCCTACGAATGAGCCTGTGGTAGAATGCCCATCATGAGTAACTGTGTTGCATACACCCTTGAACAGGTATTTTCTCTCTTGAATATGTGAACAGGTCCATTGCAGGCTCAGAAAGTTCACATGTAGGAAAGAGCGTCTGGTAAGTGCTCTCTGGAATGATAGAAACTGATGAACCGACGTCTACTCAACGTCATGACAGTGTCCATTTGCATTCACTTGCACAGTACAGACAATTGTATCTTGCACAGTACCATTACCATTAAAAGCATAGTCAGTTTGTTTATCACTATTTCATGCACCTCCTTTTGTCCAGAACGACACATTTTGTTAAAATGTCCCACTTTTCCACATGAATTGCATGTCACTTTAGCAGCAGGGCATGACAGTTTATTTGCAAGGTGTGTGTTGGATCCACACCAGTAGCAGGAGCGGCGGCTTGTTGTAGGCGCCATTGTTGAAGTAGGTGTCCTTTTTTCTTTCTGGCGGGCCTTCCTTTGCTGTGTACGTATGGCTCTCACCAACAAAGCAGTAGTAGTAGTAGTAGTCGTCGTCGTCGTCGTAGTAGTGGCAGCATTCGTAGTACTGATGGAGAGAACGCCAGCACTCTGTAGCCCAGCCTCTATCTGAAGGGCCAGTGAAGTAGCTTTAGCCACCGTCAGATCCACTTCTAACAAAAGTCATTTTGTCATTTTGTCAGTTGATCTCAAATCATTTGTTCCTCCATTTCACTAAACTCACACAGTGCAGCCAGTTCACGTAATGAGGCTAGATACTGGTTTATCGAATAATCTGGTCGCTGTGCTCTCTGGCGAAATATGTGACGTTCCACAATCACATTTACTTTAGGAACGAAGTGGTTTTTAAGTCCATCCACTTCAGTAGCATATGTAATACCTGTATCTGGTAGTGCGTAAAACAATTTTTGTCCCTCGGTGTCAAGTGCATGTAGAAGAATAGCACACCTTCTTGCCTCTGGCCATTTCTCCCCATTAGTATCGATTGCTAGCACGTAATTCTCGAACATTTTCAGCCATGTAGGGAAGGGAATAGTAGGTTCGCCTGGGCAAGGCGGTGTAGGACATGTATAATACTATTTCCAACTTTATTCTTTTTCTTCTACATTCAAAGCATTCACCTGTTTATCCTACTGTGCACTCTAGCGCCCCCAGTGTTCACCAACAGCACCAACAGGACACAACACATACAGACTGTCAGACATATTTTACCCAAATCTTTGGATTATAAAAAGGTACCCTTGCAGTAATCATTCTGCATAATTCATAATCACCCCCCCCCCCCCCCCCCGCCCCCTTATTATAAATTGTGTTGAACAGTGCCTTCTTGGCAAACTTAAAATTGGTGGATGAAAATCTGTAAAAACCTTTTAAGCATAGATATTTAATGTTGAATACAAATGTAAAAAATGTATAGTTTTTTTGTTAAAGCTGATGTTTAATAGTGTTGTAGGTTTGTGTTCTACAGCTAGGTGGGTAGCACATAGTTAGGCTACATTAAAGACTGTAAACTGGACCAGAATAATAAAATAATTATGGATGTCCCTCTTTTCGGGCCGGATGTCCGATACATTCTCCTTTCTTTGTGTTGGCATTCTAAACTCCGGGGGATTTCTGAGGAGTATGGGTAACTGCGCCTCAGATCTCTGCAGGGTAAATCCAGACAGCTAGCTAGACCATCTGTCCAATCTGAGTTTTGTGTTGCACGACTAAAACTGTTTTTGAAGGTTCCACCAAAACAAGTTCCTTCCCGAGGCTATATTGCAGAGGCACCGTGGCTCTGTCCGGCACTTAGGGCCACTCAAGATGATTGTGATTGGTTTAAAGAAATGTCAATAAACCAGAGCACGTTTTTCTCCCATCCCAGAATGCTATGTGGACTAGCCACAGCATTGCGGAGGAAGGTCTGGCAATGCGAGACTAGCTTTGTGCCATAGATCACCAGGTTCTAATATTGACTTATTCAAGGATTGGATGGAGGAACAATTTACAAAAACAAATCAGAAAGTTATGTTCATCTGTGGTGATAATGACATAGCACAGTGTATAGTCTGGGCTTGTGTATAGTCTGGTCTTTTTTCCCAAAATTACCAGACCCAGCAGGATTACTTCCCTCAGTGCAACATTAATTGATAATATTTTTTCAAATGACATAGTTAACAATACAGTGAGTGGAATATTAATAAATGACATCATTGACCACTTACCAGTTTTTACAGTTTACAACAGTAACTATACATCTAAAAAGGACAATAAACCCATATTCAGACGGGTCAGAACAGAAGAGACTATGGTTGCGCTGAAAGATGATCTGCTTTCATAAGACTGGGAAATAATATATCAGGAAAAAGATATACACTTTATAGAGAATTTATTAAACTATAGCTTTAGAAGCAGAACATAAATATAAGAAATATAAAAATAAGATAATTAAGATTATGAGAACTTGTAAGAGAGAATACTATAGTATACAATTGGATACAAATAAAAATAATATGAAGGGTATATGAAATATACTAAATAGTATTATAAGAAAGGGCACGAGACCCGGTATTTCACTTGTAATGAAAAGAACATTAATAATATGGAGGCCGTGGTCAATGATTTTAATAAGTATTTTGCAAATGTTGGACCAGATATAGCTGGAAGAATTCCTATTCCGCAGATAATTGATAACAGATATAATGACCTTACTGAAAGAAATCAATGTTCAATGTTTCTTAAAGCAGTAGAAGAAAAATAGACATTGCTAAAAATGCAAAACTAAATCATCTACTGATTGTAATGAAATAGATATCAAGATAGTAAAACATGTAATTGATAGATCGCAAAACCATTAACTCACATTTTTAATTTGTCATTCCAAACTGGTAAATTTCCAACTAAAATGAAAACAGCAAAA
Organism: Gymnocephalus cernua; assembly: GCA_023631565.1. Lineage (NCBI taxonomy): Eukaryota > Metazoa > Chordata > Actinopteri > Perciformes > Percidae > Gymnocephalus > Gymnocephalus cernua. Next base: position 33,808,417 of record CM042433.1, on the reverse strand, counting down.
GTCATACCTTTGTACAAAACTGGAGATAAACACCACTTCACAAATTACAGACCGGTCTCTAAACTCTCAAAAATTCTAGAAAAACTGTTCAATGACAAATTGAAATTCATAGATAAATACAAATTACTTACTGATAGTCAATATGGATTGAGAAAAAATAGGTAAAAACATCACTAGCTTTAATTGATCTCATTGAAGAAATCACAAATTCCACAGACAAAAAGAAATATGGAGTTGGGGTATTTGATTTAAAAAAGCATTTGATATAATTAATCATGAAATATGAATTAATAAATTGGAATGGCTCGGGATTAGGGGGATAGTGTTACATTGGTTAAGCAGTTATTTAAAAGACAGGCAACAATTTGTGAAGTTGGGAGATTATACTTCTGAATGTTTGGACATTGCGTCTGGTGTCCCCCAGGGCTCAGTATTGGGACCAAAACTATTTATCCTCTCTATAAACAATACATGTAAAGTATCTGAATTACTGAAATTTGTATTATTTGCAGATGACACAAACATTTTTGGTTCTGGTCAGAATTTACAACAACTCCTGGACATAATCACTTCAGAATTAAGAAAAATAAAACTCTGGTTTGACACAAATAAGTTATCATTAAATGTGAGTAAAACCAAATTCATGATATTTGGCAATCGTAAATCAATCAGTCAAGTTCAGTTACAGATAGAAGGTGTCAATATAGAAAGCTAAAGGAAAGCACATTTGAGTCTACAAATCACTCCACATTTTGTATTGTTCAATGTTGTTACCATATTTAAATTACTGTCTAGAGGTTTGGGGAAACGCATAAAATTCATTGAAATCTTTAATTATACTTCAAAAAAGAGCAATAAGAATTATTCATAACACTGGATTTTTGGAACACACCAATTCACTATTTTCAGAGTCTAAAGAATTAAAATTACTTGACCTAGTCGAATTTCAAACAGCTGTAATTATGTTCAAGGCGAGAAACAATTTATTGTCTGGCAAAATACAGAAAAGATTTTCTGAAAGAGAGGGGGGCTACGAATTAAGGGGAAAGTCACATTTTAAGACTCCCAGTTTTCAAACTACAAGGAAAAGTTTCTGTTTATCAGTTCAATTCATTTTATTTATAGTATCAAATCATAACAGGAGTTATCTCAAGACACTTTACAGATAGAGTAGGTCTAGACCACACTCTATAATTTACAAAAAACCCAACAAATCCCCCAAGAGCAAGCACTCAGTGCAATAGTGGCGAGGAAAAACTCCCTTTTAGGAAGAAACCTCGGACAGACCCAGGCTCTTGGTAGGTGGTGTCTGACGTGCCGTTGGGGTGCATCACAATATAGTTAATAAACAGTGACTAGAAATAGTGGTTGTAGTAGCGCAGGGAGCAGCGCGGCATAGCAGGGTATTTCAGCAGAACCACGGCAACAGCTGGAACAATGATTTTGATGCCATCCTAATCCCGGGATTTCATCCTCGGTGAAAAAGAAACAGAAAGACTCCGGGGAACAAGCTCCCCAGAGCTAATCAGTGGCACTAAATTGTGGAATAAACTACACAATGAATTAAAGCAATGTCTGCACATATTTGAATTCAAAAAGATGTTCAAAGAAATTATATTCCAGAGGCACAGAGAAAATAACCTGGGTTTATATTTAACAATTGGTTGTATGTGTATAATTACTGTTGTGTATGGGTAAATACATGAATGTGAATAGAACTTATGAATATATATTTTCATTGATTACAGATGTAATATCTATATAGACTTATTATTTTGTAGCTAACTCATTTATTATTAAAGAAAGGGTACAAAGGGGTAGGAGTAAATAAGCTTTACTTCTTCCTACTCCTTTTTGCATGTGTAAATAGAGGTCTTTAAGTACTGGAAATTATGGAGTTTTATTTTTCAACTTTTTATTTTATTATTACTACTGTTTTCTGATTTTTTTTTAATTTTATTTACATGTTCAAAATAAATATCAAATCAAATCACCTTTTTGGGGACCTTATACTCAAACTGAAAGTTCGAAATTAGTGCAATTTTGGCCATTTCCACATCGTACTTTAACGAACATCTCCTAGAGATTTCATCCGATCAACTTCGAATTTGGTCTGTACCTTACAGATGAAAAGTTGTTAAAAGAAAAACCTTTGGTCATAGGGCATGGCCGTGGCGGGGCGGCCATTTTGTGCGTTTCGCAATCGAAACAGGTAATGGGTGTAACTTGAGTGTACATTGTCCAGTTGGCTCGAAACTTTTCACGATTCATAAGAGTTCAACCCTGAGGACATCTACAGGCCGATATTGGCTCAAAGTCATAGCGCCCCCTAGTAGCAACAGGAAGTAGGCCTAAAAGTCAAGGTGCTATACTTTAACGAACTCCTCCTAGAGATTTCATCCGATGGACTTCAAGTTTGGTCTGTACCATCTCAACAGCTTTAAGATGAAAAGTGATTCAAAGAAAAACTTTTCATCAAACTGTGTAGGTGTGGTGTGGTGGCCATTTTGAGCATTTATTGATGAATGAAGAAGTTGTTGTAACTTTAGTGTACATTGTCATATCTGCCCTAAATTTCTCAGGTTTGACAAGGGTCCAGGCCTGAGGACATCTACAGGCCAAAATTGACTTTTGGTCATAGCGCCCCCTGCCTTATATGACAAACATCATCTGATTTACATAACTTATAATGTGTCATGTGATACTGAGCCGCCCCATATACTTTAACCGCGCCCATGTACTTAGGCCACACCCCCTATTATGCCTTTTGAACCGTTTAAGGTAGACCCTTGTGTGAGGTATCATTGAACTCAAAAGAGAGTTCCTTCTTCATTGTTGATGGTTTGGCCCGCCCCCTATGCTTAAACCACGCCCCCTTTCACAGCTAATGAACTGTATGACGTAGAGTCTTGTGTGAGGTATCACTGAACTCAGCAGGGAGTTCCAGTCACAAGGAGCGGCAGTAACCCCGACGCCCAAAGAGGCATGAGGGCCCGTCAATTTATATTTGAATTTGAACTGCTAAACTTGAATAATTGAATTGAATTTGAATCACATAATTTGAATCATTGCATTGAAAAACTGAATCTGAATAGTATAATTTTAAATTCAATTTATTCGTTTGGAACTGAAGGGTACAAGCGGCTGAAATGGGTTTCCTCAGGAGGGTGGCTGGCGTCTCCCATAGAGATAGGGTGAGAAGCACAGTCATCCGAGAGGAGCTCGGAGTAGAGCCGCTGCTCCTTCGCGTCGAAAGAGCCAGTCGAGGTGGTTCGGGCATCTGTTAAGGATGCCCCCTGGGCGCCTCCCTAGGGAGGTGTTCCAGGCACGTCCAGCTGGGAGGAGGCCTGGGAGAGACTCTCTCTTAGTTATACTGTTTCAGTTTTAGACTGCCGGGGGACTTCCTTTGACACACTGAGCTTCTCTCTCCTCTCTCTTCCCATTTGTGTGGATCCATGTCCCAGAAATGCTTGTTACTAACCTAACTCTCGGGAGCTTGCTCCCCGGAGTCTTTATGTTTCTTTTCACCCAGGATGAAATTCCGGGATTACGGTGGCACCAAAATCATGGTTCCAGCTGTTGCTGTGGTTCTGTTGCAATTCCCTGCTATGCTGTGCTGCTCCCTGCTACGCAACTACAACCACTATTTCTAGTCACTGTTTCATTAGTTTACTGTGACTGTTATTGCCACTGTTCATCACACCCCCAACCGGCTCCGTCAGACACCGCCTACCAAGAGCCTAGGTCTGTCCGAGGTTTCTTCCTAAGACGGCGGCAGCACAGTTGCTTTTCACCGACTGCAAGACCCATAGACAGTATATAGAAATGGACCGACAGATCCCGTTGCTCTGGACGGAGACGAGTGTTACTGCGCAGCTGCAAACTGAGCTTGCCGACGTAGATGTGACGTGAGCAATGTGTCTGAACGTAAGTCTTCTGGTAGCTGTGCCAAGAGAACTCTCAATCATTCCCGATCTTGCAGAGACGAAGAGCGTAGGTATATGTAAGGAGATAACATAGGCACAGGCTAATTATTGCTAACTAAAATGCTAGTTAACATTAGCAATTAAACTAAACAGCTAACGTAAATCCAAACTGCCTGCGAGCTTCTCCTGTACTATATGGTAAATCCTCTACTATGCTATCGCGTGGTTATGACACAATCGTTAGCCTATTTTTTACAAAAACGTCTGCTACGGAGTCATAACGTGAGGTACAAGGTAATGGAGCCTTTTATACATTGTCGTGTTTCTTTAGAAATAAACAATGCTCAAATGAAGTCTCTAAACGCTTCAGATGTAAAGTTATTGGCTGTCAAAGTGACGCCAAAATGAATGGCAGTCAATGGAATGCTAATGGGGGGGGGGTGATAGCTTATTAGCATCAAAATGGCGCCACAGGAGGATTCACTCTGTGGAGAGAAGCTTGCCCCCTTGGCAAGACCCAGGCAGATGCAGGGCATGCTGGGAAACGCCGGCCTCTCAGCTGATCTAAAGGCCGTTTTATGCTTGACGCGTTGGAGGTGGCGCGCGCATTCGTGACATCAAAATGACGTAATTTCCGGCCGGCGCGTCCGATTTTCAGCGCGCGAGCACAGGACGCGCACCAGTCTATTTTTTTCAGCGCCGCCCGACAAACCGGAAGCAGAAAGCCTGAACGAGCTCCCGGGAAACCGGATGCCAGGACTCGCCGACTGACTGCAAGTCTCTCTGGTAAACTTACCGGGTTAAGATGAGTTCTTTTTTTGTGAATGAACCAAGTAGCTCACTGAATCAAATCGAAGCAAATCTGCCGTTGTTTATGTTTTTCTTCTTCTTCTAGTCCTTAGAAAGAAAAACATCGGTAGCCTTTGCTCCTTAGCGCCACCGCTGTTCAGGAGAAGACTGCAACTAGTGCCACGACCACCACCACGAGTATAAATACTCATGGCAGTCCCGTGACGTCACGATTTCCGCACGCACTGTTGAAAGCGCTAGTATATAACGGCCTTAATAATCCAGCGTCTCGTCCAGCTGCAGTGCTGTAAACTGGCAGGTTTTAATGTTGCAGACCACTAGTGTTTTTTAGTAGTTTAAAGTGTAAACATGTATTGTTATTATGAATCTTTGCTTTAAACTAGCTTTCAAACAAATGCCCCCCTTTCCAAAATATTGCTTCCAGCGCCCCCCATCATTTTGACAGCTACTCTGTCATAATAAAAAGAACTGGAGACTTGTGTACAAGCTGATATATGTGTCTGATAACATTTTATTAAATCGGAATCGGACCACAGTGTTTCTGTGACTTCCTGTTCAGCCTGCAGGCTGCTGGATACGGCTGGAAACTGTCCGACTTCACAGCGGACTTTTGTCACCGCCCCCCGCTGCTGCCGCCTGCTTTACAGGCAAGCCTGTAAAGTAGACGAGAGCAGGCGGCAGCAGCCTTCTAAACACAACATGTGTTCTGTAAACAATAAGCCTTTAAATCAGACACATAGTTAAAATCCCTCCGATTCAAAATCAATAAAAAAGTTTACATAAAACGTCATCATGTTGTCGATTCTGAACCAATCAGCTGTTAGATCAGCTGAGAGGCGGGCGTTTCCCAGCATGCCTTGTGTCCGCCTGGGTCTTGCAGTCGGTGAAAAGCAACTGCGCTACCTGCGTCTCCGAACTACGGCCGCCTTGCTCTCGTGAGATTATCGTTGCCTACTTATGCATGACGTCAGAGCAAGTCGGGATCAAGTCGGACACAAATCTTGTGCAACGGCATGCAACGGGCGGCGATCGCCGGTGATCGATTCTGCGCAGATCTGGCTCATCTCGAACGAGCCTATTGACTTGTGCCTCCTATTTGCAGGTTGGTAATTAGAGTAATTCAGCTCACCTGGGTCTGGTGTGAGGCCTCTTAAGCTGCAGTATCCTGTGTCTCTTCCCCTCCCTGCTGTCTCCACAGGCACACTAAGGTTGGGCTTGGTTAGGTTATGTTATTTTAGGTTTGCCTTTTGCTTTACAACACTGAGGCCCGTTTCACATAGGACGCGCAAGCACAAGAGCAGCCGCGGTGCGCTGTGACATATGTCACAAGCACCCTATGCTTTCAAAAAACAACAACAACACAGAATGCACGTGGATCCACAAACGGAACATGGACTAGAGGTTGATTTTAGCCGTCAGCGATCTCCCAGAGCTGTACGACACAAGTCCGAGGTCGTACAGAGACCTCGGACGCAAATCTTGTGTTTATGTCCAAAGCAAGTATTTATACCAATGATATAATCAAACTGACAAGTCCATATGCCATTGTTCATGCCAAGATAGTGCTGCTGCTTTGTGTTATTGTCCATATTTAACAGTTCACTCCGTAAGTATAGTCTAATGAACAATGCACATGAGCACTATTCCTTATATGTTAAGTATATACATTACTGATCTGAGAAATGCGCCAAAGCAATGGAGAAGAACTGTAGCCTACTGTTGTGAGCTGCAAAAAACAAATACCAAGTTGATTATATATGGCTCCATACAGGTACTCCTAAGATATATTTGTATTTGTATGTTTACATTATGTAAAATATGTTTGGACTGATTGACAAGTCATGTTCGTTTTCATTGAAGTATGTAATATGCCTTTACACAGAATAATTACCCATTAACAAGTGTACGTAAACTCCAGTTTTGGAGGAATTAATTGTACTACATATGTATTAAACAAAGTGTTTTCCAGAGTATGAATGGATGATGATGATGAATGGATGAATTTAGGCTCATATCTTAGCTTTATTATACCCGACTGCAATGACTGCAGACCTCTTATGTATGTAAAATGCAATGACTCGTAGTGTTAAAATGCACCATCTTATTTAGAAATTAAAATAATCCACACGTCTTCATCTTCATTTTCTTCATTTATTTATTTTTAAACAGGGACAATGTACAATATACATTAACCTTAGACAGGAGAGATGCATTTTACCAGGTTTCCACCTGTAGTCCCTGGGCAGGCTGATGTCAACAAATACATTTACTACCACTTTTATCCCAAAACCAACATTAACATGATGGGAGAGCTGGGACAGTTGAAACATTCCAGTTTTCTCCGAGTGCAATAATGACAGACAGACTTCCTTAGCTCAACACATAGAGCATGTTAACCTCCTTCTATCAGCCACATATCTTCCTGTTATTTCCTTTAATCACGGAGTTACAGGCGATAAACGAGTTTTGATGGTCGAAAGTATAAACTTCATTAGCGGTTACATTTTTCGATTATTAATGAGTGTTTTTCATTTAAAGGTTTGGCTACATGCTTATTCAGTAGACCATTTAGTGTTCTCCACAATCCCAGACTTTCATATTGCTTACTTGTTTACATGGAAAGCAAAACAGGCTATAATGGCATATGTCTATGTCGGGCCAGGTCGTGCCCCGACCTGGCTGTAACTCCATGTATTTTAAGTAAATGCACAAATATCTGTGTTTATACAATAATTTATGGAGGTGAGACATGGAAAAGCAGTTTCATAAAAATGAAAATATATTTGAGTCCAGGTATAGGGGGTCGAGTTTCCCCATGTTATCCTATGGAGACTGACGGGCTGTGTGTAGTTAAGGGCACTTATTTGGAGTGCAGTGCCCTAACCCACGTAAAAAACGACATTTTCCACAATAGACATACATAATAAACATTAGGCTATATAAATGGGAACACCTAGGCTACTGTTCTAGCTATAAAAATGGCAGAATCATCCACAGTGCATGATATTTCAATAACCGCTTCATACACGCTTCATGATGACGGCAATGAGTTGTTAACAGACATTCACAAAGGCGTATAGCCCAGCAACAATCTATCTAAAATAACACCTTTTGGGAGTACCATTCAGGATATGTAGTAAAATATTAAAGTTGTGGGAAGTTTATATGGCTTAAACTGTGTGTTTCATCCGTCCCCGCATGCTGTTTCAATCGTCCTGACCAGGAGGGACGGATGAAACATATATTATTATATATATACAATAATTCCTGAACTGTTTTGTTCAAAGCTGAAGATGCAGCTCACTGATTCTTGAAACTTTAGCAAAAACATGTCCCACTAAGAAAAGTGCTAATTTGGTTGGAAATGAATAACATTTTAATGAATAAAAAGAATCAAGGTTAATCAGGGGGTCCTTTGCACATATGTAAGGTTGTTTTATAGGTTTATTTAGATTTTTATTAATTTAATGATTATATGCTGGCCCATTGCCTACAAAATCAGTTGTCCTCAGATAGGTGATAATCATTTCAACTTGATTAAAAATACAAAAAGTAATAATTTACTTAAATAATAGCTTTAACACATGGATGAGTATATTGTAATGTGTTTTAAAAACTACACACAGTGAGTTTTTAACAATAATTACAATTATTTTGTGGTTGCTCAAAATGTGTCAGACATATTCGTCACCACCGTCAGATATTCATAAAAAGCAATAAAATCAGGCAACTACAAGGTCAACTACATTCCTGAGGACCCCATTTTCAAACCTTCAGCTCTACTGCATGCTTCAAGATCACTCAAGCTCTCTTAAGTTTGCTATTTTCTCTTAAACTTGTTCATATTTTTGGACACTGCTACTGTCACTACCATAACATGTCAACACCGTCTCTTTTGTATAAAACATATTAGATTAGATTATGACATAAATGTATACTTTTTAAGAAGAGGTCTGAAGTAACTAGCAACAGAGAGGAAACAAGATGGCTAATGTGAATAACTCATGCATATCATGTGAAAGAGTAGGTTTTTGTCACCACCGTCAGGTTTTTGTGGATATCCTCACAGCTGTGGTTCAGCCTCGACGCTGCGGCTGAACCACAGCTGTGAGCCCGTATTTATTGTGATCAACAATTATATTCTAACCTCCGTTGAGGACCATTTGGAGGTTTTTGTCACCACCGTCAGACTGTACGTCACCACCGTCAGACAGAAAACCTGACGGTGGTGACGTCTGATGGTGGTGACAAAAACCTACTCTTCACATGATATGCATGCTCAGGATTGTTATTTTTTGGACCCAATAGTAAATTAACATTGTTAAGCAAGAAGCCAATGACTTGTGTGGTATACATTTTGGAATTGTCTGTTGTTATGAAGCCACTGTCACCAGATTAGTGTCACCACCCTCAGTTCTAAAGTCACCACCATTTGTTTTAAATCAATATGCTTACAATATGTTTCTTCAGTGCTGTTGAGTTATTAAAGTAATAGTCTCTTTTAATAGAAAAATATGTTTGTTAAATAAAAAAACATTACTTTTTCTATTTAGGCTTAACGTAAACATTGTATGATGTTAGATCTTTTAAAGGAGTACACTTGAAAAAAGTATAAAAAAATCAACAAAAGTGAATATTCAACATTTAACAGCATATATTTGTACTAAGAATGCCAGATCATGATTTAAAACTCTAAATACATATTAGACCAAATAAATGAAAAATAATTTGCTTTTTATTGTATCTGACGGTGTTGACAAAACAAAGTAATAACTGGAAAAATGTCTATTTTATGAAATAAATACAAAATGAGGAGGTTGCACCGGTACATTGCTGAACAGCCAAGACTTTGGTCTATAATGATATACCTTCAGATTTTGTAATTTAACTAACTTTTTATTTTCAAAATTAAAACCTGTTTTATCCAAATTTCCAAGAATCAGTGAGCTATATTTGACAGATGACAGGTGGAGGTTGCTAGTGACAAAGTATTAGCTTTCAGTACGATACGATCGCTTTGTAAATTACGTTTAATTAAAAAGTGTTTCAACTGTCCCGGCTCTCCCCTACCCTTCATTCATTTACAGATATGCTCCCACATACACATCAGTTACTATACATTATGTGAACATGTTTGTTTTAAAAGAAGCCATTTATTTATTTTTTTCTATTTAGAGAAGTGTAAGAAAAGGTGGAAGAACCTAAGGGACAGGTACATAAAGGAGAGGAGGCAACAGAGAGACAAAAAAGTGGTGCAGGGGCAGACCAAAAAAGTACTTGAAAGTACTTTTCCATACTGTCTATTCTGGAGCCACACGTCAAGGAGAGACAGATTGCCAGACACTCCGTTGTTGAACTGGGCTATCGGAATGTTGTTTGTATCCGGGAAATCGTAGAACCGGCTCTCGTCAGCAGACTGTCAAATTGCTCCCTGTTGAGCCGAAAGTAGCCCTGGAACCAGTCACAGTGCGGAGCTCCTTCACCAGCTGGAATTCCCCCAACTGCTCTCTGGACCTGAGGGTCTCGTGCACCCACACCCTTGTTGCTGCGGCTGCCTTCCTCCGTCTTCTCCTCCTCTCAATCAGGGCAAGTGCCAAGGCTTTCTTTTGGTTGACAGAAAGAAACATATTCGCCACCAAATCACAGGTGTATACACAATGTCGCATGTAACGCACATCTGATGTCAACACTGGACGGACGCAGACGTGACGTGCATTTAAATATTGTCGCATGTATGACGTAAATTACGAAACTCTGCCTCCTCTGCGCTGAGCCCGCTGAGCCCCGCGGCAAGCACAACAAAAGTTATTTTGGGAATAGGACAACCTAGCGGCGAGTGCAGCGCATGCCGCGTCCTATGTGAAACGGGCCTAACACCTACACACACTCACTCATGCACACCCTACACCACTGCTTCCACTGACTTCTACATCTTAGGCCGGCCACAGACTGGATGCGTCACGTGAGCGTGTCAGCTGCGCGGCGTGTCCGTTTTTATTTTGTCTCCTATTAATAGGTTAGAGCTTACAAACTGCCTGGGTGACACGCATGTCAAGAAAAATAGAACCGACCCCTATTTTTCACGCAACACGCAAGCATGTTGGAAGCGTTCCAGGCAAAATAGAATAGGTTTGTCATTTTGACACAAATACATATTAATAAATGACATTTTGATGTTTGAAAGTCTCTAGGTTTTGACATAAATGCAGATATAAATGTAAAATTAAGAAAAAAATGATTATGATTTTCAAATGTCACACCTGTCAATACTGTAGCCGTTGTCTTTGCTGTAATCAATTAAGTATATATTTATGTTTAACATGAAGTATACTACTGCTTGAGTGCAGTAAATCAATGGGAAATATACAGTACATGTGTACAGACAAGGCTAGCAGCAGCAGTGCTGCATCAGACACGTTTCTGGTGTGTAAAGACAGAAAAATCCACGCTGCTGCCACGCAACAAACGCCACGCTCACACCACGCATCCAATCTGTCGCCAGCCTTATTCTGTATATTGTTAATTTGGTCTAAGTTGGTTCCATTTATTTATTTATTGATTTATTTGACAGGGACAGTGTACATTAATTAGCATTGCTGCAAATGCACCAGAATTAGCCAAAAGGCTATTTTTCATCCGTTGTCCCTGGACAGATCTTAAAATTGTCTACCTAAAAAAAACACAATAAGATTAAAATGAACAACACAAATATAAAAAGCAATAACACAGATATAATAATTCAAATCCTGTCGCTAAATACATTGTACAAGTTTACGATAATACAGACATTACGTAAAAAATGATACCGTAAAACTTCAAATAATAGCCCGGGCTTCTATTTACCCAAATCGCCAAAATGCACCGGCTTGTATTTGAGACAGGCGTCTATAAGAGACAGGCCTTTAATTGACAATGCTTTGCCCGCATGCTGTGGATCCACTCACACACGCTCACCTCCAGCTCTTCACTGACCTTCTTCCTCCCTCCACCTCGCAGTCCGGCCCTTTGGTCGTCTTCCTCGGACAGACGTCGCAGTTCTGCTTTATGTTTACGCCGTTCTCGCACTCTCTCAGGATCAGTCGAGAAATGTCTCGCCACTGCTTCTCCCGAATTTGACAACTGTCAGCTTAAATGTCAAATCATACTTTTTTCTTTTGGTCTCCATGGTGGTATTGAGAGAATTAAGAAAAACTGAAGACTAGAAGAAAGTTTGTTAACCTGTTTGTTATGTTGCCATAGCGATGAGTCGTTTATGAACGGTTGCGTCTGTCACGTGAAATCAAATCAAAACATACGATCTGACGGGTTTTAAAAGATCAAATACAACCCGACACACAAAAAAACAAAAAAAACAGACCAGGCCGCTATTTGAGATCGGCCTTTATTTACCCAAATCTGTTGTCACACCAGGCGTTTAAAAGAGACAGGCGTCTATTTGGGACTCGGCTATTATTTGAAGTTTTACGGTAAATAACATATTCTTATCAATGCTGACATGTCTGATGTGTTATGAGCCAGTTTTTTAGATAGTGTATGTGGTGTGTGTGGTGAGTTGTCTGATGTTCTGAGGGACAGAGTTCCATTCCTGTGCTGCTGTGACTGAAAAGGCACTCTGACTAAATGCACTTTTCCACAGCGGAACAACACAGTCTCCTCGGGCCGACCCTCGTGTTACTCTCTGTGTGTTGTTTGGGTTAGGGTGAAGTGTTTCAGGTGTAATTTTGTCCCATTCTTGCTACAAGTCTTAAGGTGGGCAAAAGTACGGGGTCTTCAAAATGCGCCACACATTCTCTATTGGAGACAGGTCGGGACTGCAGGCAGGCCAGTCAAGTACCCGTATCCTCTTCCTCCGCAGCCAGGACTTTGTAATGTGTGCAGAATGTGGTTTTGCATTATCTTGTTGAAATATGCATGGACGTCCCTGGAAAAGATGTCTTCTTGAAGGCAGCATATTGTGCTCCAAAATCTCTATGTACTTTTCAGCATTAATGGTGCCATCACAGAAGTGCAAGTTACCTTACTGACACAACCCCATACCATGACAGACCCTGGCTTTTGGACTTGTTGCTGGTAACAGTCTGGATGATCCTTTTCTTCTTTGGTCCGGAGCACACGGCGCCCATTTCTCCCAAAAAATACCTAAAATACTGATTCATCTGACCACTTTACACGTTTCCACTGTGTGATGGTCCATCCCAGATGCGTCAGAGCCCAGAGAAGTCGACTGCGCTTCTGGACACTGTTAACATAGGGCTTCCTTTTGGCACAGTTTTAACTGGCATTTGTGGCTGTAACTATGTATTTTGGTACTTGACAAATGTTTGCCAAAGTAGTCCTGAGCCCATGTGGTGATATCGCTTATAGATGAATGACGATTCTTGATGCAGTGCCGCCTGAGGGATCGGAGATCACGGTTTTTCAGCTTAGGCTTGCGCCCTTGTCCTTTACGTACTGAAATTCCTCCTCATTCCTTGAATCTTTTAATTATGTTATGCACTGTTGAAGGTGAAATAAGCAAATGTCTTCCTATCTTTCTTTGAGGAACATTGTTTTTAAACATTTCAATAATTTTCTCACGTATTTGTTGGCAAACTGGCGATCCTCGGCCCATCTTTGCTCCTAAAGGACTAGACCTTTCTTGGATGCTGCTTTTGTACCAAATCATAATTACAATCACCTGTTGACATCACCCGTTTCAAATCACATCATTATTTAACCAATTTACCTGATTGCTCCTGTCCCAACCTTTTTTGGAATGTGTTGCAGGTCTGAATGACAGGAAAGGATGTATATTTACAAATGAAATTAAGTTGACCGGACAAAACATGAAATATTTTGTGTTCACATTGTCTGCAATGAAATACAAGTCAAAGTACTTTATTTTTTTATTTGTGTTTTTCATACTGTCCCAACTTTTTCTGATTTGGGGTTGTATAACAGAGGTTTGAATACTTAATGACATTTTCCCAACGTAAAAGCTTATGCTTTTGTAAAATGGCACAATGATGATATCTTAATGTTTTTTTATCCACAATTTTGATTGTCTGTTTATAAAGTGTCTCTAAAGGTTTTAGTGTTGTTTTATTTGCCTGTGACCAGGTTGTTAGACAGTAAGTGATGTGAGACAGGACCATACTGTACATGAACATTTTAGCTGCCTGAAGTGACAAGTTCGATCTTATGAACCGGAAATTAAATTAATTATTTATATAGTATTTTATAATTTACAGTGTAAAAAGCTTTTTTTAAATCGAGAAACACCGCTCCAACCACGCCACCTTTATCCATTAACTGTTTGATATTTTCTATGAAAAAACAATTAGTAAAATTATTGTCTCTTTGTTTAAGTTAGATTCTTTCAGTAATGTTTCAAATTTTTCATAAAAAATGGCATCTGAAGAGGAGGGGGGGGGGGGGGGGGGCGATATACCACAATGATTGTGAAAGACATTTGTGGTGATAGTATAATATTTAAGCCTAAGCATTCCAATTCATGGTCATTCAGCCATTGAATTTCCTGACACTGTAAATAGTTTTTTATGTATATCATAACACCACCACCCTTTGCTCCTTCTCTGTCTCTCCTGAACATATTGTATCCAGGGATGTTAAGTGCTGCAGAGGGGGCATTTTTATAGAGCCAGGTCTCAGATAGACAGAGATAATCCAAATTTGAGTTAAGTAATAGGTGATTAACTTTTTTTTTTCTTTTATATAATTGAAGTCTTTATTTATTTTTAACATTTTTAACAAAACAAAACCAGACCCCCAACCCCAAAAAATAAATAAAATAAAAATATAAAAAGACAGCTTCCAAACACATGACAAATTCACATTTGCGTTTTGGGCCAATTATCAATAACCACTACTGACAGACATACAAAAAAGATACAATAAAATCAAATTATAAAGTGCATATACATGTAAAATCACAAAAATAATAGACTTAACAAGAGAAGCACACTAAAAAATAAAAAGAATCCATCAATTTCAGTCAAAAACCCGTCCCCAAGATTTGGCAAATCCCTCCGTATCATCATTAATTCTAGCTAAGAATTTTTCATATGCCACAATTTTCAGCATATTTTCTTTCCACCTGTTAAACTCTGGAGGAAATGGATCCTTCCACACACTGAGAATCACTTGGGCAGCTGCAATCACCCCCACCTTTATAACCACAAAATCATATTTCAAAACTCCTGGTAACACAGACTGATCCCCTAATAAGCACAATCTTGGTGACATGGGTATTGTCAAGCCAATCCACCTTCCTATACTGTCCAGTACTCTTTGCCAAAAGGGGTAAACTGTCCCACATTCCCAAATAGCATGCAAAAATGTCCCTGGATCTGATTTGCATTTCCAGCATATATTATTGGGCATAATTCCCATTCTGTGAAGTTTAGAAGGAGTGAAGTACCACCTATGTATTAATTTGTACTGAGTAAATTTACCCCTGACCTCTCTTATATATTTATGTATAAGTATATTGAGTGTGACAGAACTTTGCACCAATCCTCTTTCCCAATGACACTCAGATCTCTCTGCCAAATGGTCCTCAAATGTTCACATATATCTTTTTTAACACAGCTGCTCTATGTTCTGAACCAGACAATGCTAAAAACTCCACCACTGCATTTGTGCTTTGAATACATTTTCCTTTGGTAATACAATCCCTTATTTGTAAATATTTCCAAAAATTAGTTTTCCTAGTCAGACCATATTTTGGGGTTATTTCAACAAAGGACATAAACACCCCATCTGAATAAAGATCACTTATTCTATGTATGCCTTTAACGAGCCATTCATGCCAATATACAGTTTTTTCCCAATCTGTGAACCAGAGTTGTTCCATAACGAGGAATAAGGTTGTCTTAAATGAGATGCTCCACATATCTTGTGTACCTCTGCCCATACAGCTTTAGAATACATGAGTACCGGGTTATGATGAAAGTCCTGTCCATTCTTAGCTGATCCATGTGAGAGAACATCCAAGGGTGTAAAAGGGCTCACTAGTTCCTGTTTGATCTTGACCCAGCTCAGTTCAGAGTCCAACCCTGACCAGTGTTTGACCATTCTTGACATTTCAAATGCTAAATTACACATTTCACATTTGGAAGAGCCATTCCCCCAATGTCTCTAGAGGCCCACATTTTCTTTATATTAACTCTTGGCTTCTTCTTGTTCCACAAAAAATCTTTAATTATCTTCTCATATTAACTAAATATATGTAAAGAAATTCTTACAGGTAACATCATGGAAACATAATTGAACTGTGGGGCCACCACCATTTTAATCACATTAATTTTACCCCATAATGTAATATTCAATTTCCCCCATTTATCCAAATTTGTTTTTATTTTTAGGAGGAGGGGTTCCATATTTGAAAATGAATTTCTATGAATATTATTAAACCCAAACCTAGAGGACATTATAATGTCCTCTAGGTTTGGGTTTAATAATATTCATAAATACTTCATACCTAAAGGTAAACACTTGAAATTGAATGTAGTAATGTATCTAGAATGACATGATGCTGAAAGCGGCATGCCTTCCGATTTGTACCAATTTATTTTATAACCTGACAACCTTGAATATGACTCAACACATGTGAGCAACGCCGGTAGAGATTGCATGGGATCAGTTAACACTGCTAAGATGTCGTCGGCTTGTGTTCCGTACCCCCTGCGTGAACACCTTTGATATCAGTATTAGCGCGAATAGCTAGAGCCAGTGGTTCCAGAAATATTGTGAAAAGTAGTGGGGACAAAGAGCACCCCTGACGTGAGAGATGGAAAAAGTCTGACACCAATCCATTTGTCAAAACTGCTGCCCTCGGACTGGAATATATAGTTTGCACCCAGCTACAAAATCCAGGCCCGATGCCTAACCTTAAAGGTATAATGGAGGATTTTCCCGAATTTTAGAAAAGAACCGCCCTCTCCACTTTTTGAAAAAATGTGGGATCTGTGGGATGTGGGATCTGATATTGACTACGAGCCCGTGCCCTGTTCATCCCGACCAAGATCCAGGAGGGGGGGTGCGCCTATAGGCCGAGGGAGACGAGGTCAGGGTGGGGGCGCAAGAGTTCTCATCCATGGCTAGAGGCCGCAGAAAGCGAAAACTACCTAGGGACGAGCACGTACGACGGCCTTACGTAAACACATCAGCAGAATGATTGACAACTAGGAGGACCAATAGTCTTGATGATCCACCCGGAAAAAGAAAATCCTCCACTATACCTTTAAAAGGGCTGCCATAAGAAAGCCCCATTCTACCCGGTCAAAGGCCTTCTCCGCATCAAGCGAGAAGGCTGATATTATCAGCAATCAGATATTGCTGATAATATCTGGCAATATCTTATCTAAGCGGGAGGCTAAAACCTTTGTCAAAATCTTACAATCAACTCCTAAAAGGCTTACTGGTCTGTAATTCGCTGGATCGGAAAAATCTCTATCCTTTTCAGGAATAAGGGAGATTAGTGCGTCATTAAATGTACCCGGTAAGGAGCCTATTTCTAGTGCCTCAAGATAAACTTTATGCTAGAGCCAAAATATCAATATATTTCTTATAATATTCAATTGGGAAGCCAATTGAATATTATTCATTACATTGACATGATGCTTCTTATATTTAAATGTCCACCCAGCAGACCTTTGGGTTTTGCTTTAGAGTCCCAAACTATTTTTGAGTGATTGACCGTTTGAAAGAACGCCCATTTCCGGTGTTTGGCTACCCCTGGATTGAGCCGCTTCCTGTTTTCAATCGTTACCATGGTGACGGAGCGGCCATTCAGGAAAGTTTGTTGTTGTTGTGTGTCTGGATCATGCCTCCACAGGGTTAAAATTTCAATGGGTTGGGGCGACCTCTAGCTCATCCAGTAAGAGCATTCGCCCCATGTTGGCTGAGTCCTGCAGCGTTCGAATCCGACCTGCTGCCCTTTGCTGCGTGTCATCCCCCATCTCTCTCCCCCTTTCATATCTGTCCACTTTCAAATAAAGGGAAAAAAATAATCTAAAAAAAAATGGGTTGTTATGTATCAATCAAATCGTCTCCTTATTGGCTACAAGGCTAGGGTTGTTTCATAGCATGGAATTTTAACTGGCTGAAGCAAATGTTGATCAAGCCCCACGTGGCCCAGTTCACTTCCGATTCGTGATTCGGCGTTAAACCTGTCAATCTCTGGCTCCCGGAGACATATTGACTTATGAGAGGTCTCGTTTGATTCCTAAGGATTCAGAGAATAACATGGATGCGCTCATTGGCCGTTAGACGGCCGGAGGGAGGAGAGAGACCTGTTGGAAGAGCACAGCAGTGGTATCACGCATCGCTGTTTTTGTAACTCAGGGCTCATAGACTTTAAGATTTTGAGGCAAACCGCTCATTTTGGATTAAACTGCTTAGATATTTCATTTCCTTGGACTCTTGTGGATTTATGAAAACATAGTTTTGGGGATTATATCACCTCTGTGGATAAAGGGACACTCAAAAAGGTATGAATGCACACACACCAGCTGCACAGTCTAATTCTGAATTAATATATTAAACTACTCGTACATTAGCTTTCATTTAACGTTGCTAGTGAAGTTAAAAAGGTGCAGTTACCTCCCATCCTGTAGTTACAACTGATAAACACCATTTTCTCAATCTCTGCTAACGTTACGCATATTGAGAATTAGGAGATGTCGTCACGCTACAACGCCCCGCCCCCTTCCACCATTTTTGGGTGCTCATGTTCATTGTTTGTGTTGGTAGCAGAGGAGGTTCTTCTGTTTTTCTATAGTCTAGATTCAAGATAATTAACTATTTTAGAATGTCTGGAACACACTGCTGTGTAAAAAACTGATTCAGCTCCTCACACAATTTTCGTGGAAACCGTAGGAACCACGTGTCACAGTTTTTTCGTATAGTGCAAATTTTGACATGTCAAATTAGTTTACGTGACTAGCGTGTCCTTCATCTAACACATTTACATGACGGGGTGACACCGTGTAAAATATATAAAATGCCATACATCTTTAAGGTGCTTTAGAATGAACGGTGCATTAATGTAACTATCAGCACAAATATCTTCTGTGTTTTGGGGCTTGTAGATGACCAAGTCTTGCACCCAGCCGCAGCAGAAAGTCTTGTAGCTTTGTAGCTTTCCAAGGACTTCATGATGTTTAGATTCTTGCATAGTGTAATAACTGATGCCAAACACCAAGTAATTAACAATCTCCACGTAGGTTAGAGCATGGATCGGACTGAATTTTTTCTGTCCGAACCCAGACACCGTTAAAATCTCATTTCTTTCTCATTAATGACACATGTAGGCTACGTTTGTTCGTCTGGAAAGCCCGCTTTTATTAAACAAATGTAGGAAGGCATTCGGAAATGTCAACAGATGAGGTCATCAGCGCACACGAGGTAATAAGCGCACGTAAATAAGCTGTTCAAATGTTTAACGTGTTAACAACAAGCTCACGTTAATAAACTCGAACTTGGCCTGGGAACGCCTCGGGATCCCCCAGTCAGAGCTGGTTAATGTGGCTCGGGAAAGGGAAGTTTGGGGTCCCCTGCTGGAGCTGCTCCCCCCGCGACCCGACCACGGATAAGCGGACGACGATGGATGGATGGATGGTGTTCAATACTTTTTGTCAAGTGTGTGTAATTTCACTTTGTTACACACAACTTAATTTATGGACTCATTTATTTTGATATCTTTGTATGTTTGGATTACTTGGGTTGTTACTGACATCTGGTGAAAATGTCATGCTGATAGCCCCATCAGAAATATCTTTACTGAGAAAAATGTTGACGTGTTAAATACTTATTTTCCCCGCCGTATAGTCGGATCACGTTTTCACCACAAGCGAAGCGCTTCAGAGTTGGACTGAAAGCACATCGAGACCACATCATCAAGCAGGTCTCAGTACGCTTGTTTGGTCCGCATCTGAGTGCGTTTGCTGCATTCACACCTGCCCAAACGAACCGCACCAAGGGGGGAAACCAACTCTAGTGCGATTCAACCGAACTAAATAAGGCAGGTGTGAAAGCCCACTTAGGTTGGTTTAAGTTAACCAATCCATATCCAATATGCGACACATGACTAACCACGATTCAGAAAAGCATCCAAGATCTCATCCAGACATGTTTCTCAAGACATATAGAAATGCACTGCTTTTTAATAGTAATGTGTGCCTGATATGTTTTTTCCACAAAAACATTTAGTTAACTAGTTAAAACTTCTGAAAAGGATATTACAGACATTAAGGACTCCTCACTCACTGAAAAATCCAGGATCTGCGTACGTATACTTACAAGCCGTAAAATTAGTTATGGGCATTGGGCCTTAAAGGCCCAATATGTAATACTGACAGCTAGTGTTTAAAATAGTTACTGCAGTTCAAATTCAAAATACTGGAGAGAGTCGTCTCCCCGGCCCCTCCTCCCCAGACTCGAACTTCACGGAGGTTGCCAGGCTGAGTCCGCGCAGCATCCACAACAATATTACTAGATGCTTGTCTCACATAGCCAGACATACTTCACAGCACAGCGGAGTAGCCAACGTTAGATACTCGCTATATTGACAGTCATAGAAGCCCGTGCTCACGCGGAGCTCTGTACCCAACTGACAGACACACTTTTTCGGCTTAGAATTACAATAGGAACTGCCAAAAATAACACTACCTTGTCGTCCTATTCCACCCGACTGAAATACATACTTTATTGTCTTAGAAGTACAGCAACAATCGCTAAACACACTGCAAACTCCCCGTCTTCTCTTCTGAATTTACAGCCCTCTCTTGGCTTAAAATAACTCACCTACGGCGGGCTACAGCATTGTAAACAGCCGTGGCCAGCTATGGTCCTCCAGTAACGTTAGCTAGATAGAAGGGTTAGCATGGCGGCATTAGCCAAGACCAGTTACTGGCTGAGTCTCAATTGTTAATTTCAAGTAACCAACTTGTGTTTCTAGATATATAATTCAATGTGACTACACAAATGTTGAAATGACATGAAATGCTCGTCCCTAGTAGCTGTGATGAATTAGCTTGAAGCTAATGCTTACCCAATCAGGAGGAAATTAGCCAACTCAGCGTCCTTTTGGGCTGTAAGCTGTCTCCATCTTTCAAATACATCTCCAATATTAACCCGGGGTATGTTACGTATCTGGTCAAGCAACTGTTAGAAACATGCTGTTTTTTTAGGTTGAGTAGAATCTATCTCCGTTGATCCCGTTTGTTCGTTTGCTGCTTTCATGGCTGTACTAACATTACAGCTGTAGCTGTTACCAAAACAAAACATAAATTCCGAATTTCGAAAATTCCGAAAATTTCAAAAAGAAAAAATAATGACTTTAGCATTGTTGTCAGAAAAGATAGTATTTCAGCCTAACATGTTTCCTTAATATCTGATGAGGCATTGGTGTCATTTTTGGATTTATTACAGTACATATATTACATATTGGACCTTTAATTCATGTTACATTTGCTCGTTAACAAAATATAAAAGTCTGAAATATTCTGGAAAAGTAAACTGAAGTTGACTACTAAATTGTCAAATTGAACCTAAATGCACTTTAAACAACGTGTGCAATAGGGCTGCACGATGTGAGGAAACATTGCGATTATTTTGGCTGATATTGTGATTGAGATATGATTTACGATATTGGAGGAAATGATAATTTTTGTATCATTATTCTCATTTTCATTGAAAAATATCAAAATTTAAAAAAATGGGAGTCATGCGGGACCGCGAGTAAGATGGCTGCTCACTAGAAGCTGTCCTAAACCCCACTAACTAAATTAATCCAATCATGTATCCACATTTTTTCAAAGCTAAATACCTTGTTACTAAATATACCTCAACTATGTGAGACAATTAATCTGCTGGAATATGGCTACATCTTCAAAATATTTTAAGAATACAAGAGCGAAGAATGCTGCTATGGAGTCAGGTGATGCTAGTCCAAAACGACAACCAGTGCAAAATGCTAGCTTGGAAAGCCTCTTTGCTGAAGTGACTAAAATGAGCATGACGCTCCACTCAGTGGCATCTGATGGGTCAACAATTAAAGAGACTACAGCAGAATTGAAAAATGCACTAAATGCTATACAATAGCGACTGACAGAAGCTGAAGGCCGAATTTCCGACATGGAAGATACCACTCATCAACTGGTAAACGACCGCAATGTATATAGTAAGCGCATAGAGTAGATTTACTAACATTACCGCAGTTTACGCTGTGTCTGTTTAGACAATCAGCGCATACTCCACCCTCCACTGTAATTAGCACACCTCTAAAAGAGCAAAGAATGTATGTATCTATCATGGATCTTCCTACGGGAAAAAGAAAGTGCAAGCTTAAATTTAGTGATGACTTTGTAATGTTGCCAGGAGTTTAACATGTGCTGGGATGGAATGTGAACGCTCAGTGAGAGGTTCCAGGTCATCTTTGATTTCGTCCAGTAATACAATTATTGCATGGCTCCTTAATCTGTAACGTTGGATGATTTCTGGTTCGCTTAAGTGGAAATGAGTGATTCACGTGGCATAAATCCTGTCTGCTCACTGTCTTGGCCTATGCCTTCGCCATGCTCGGATCACTGCTGCCATTGAATAAGGTACATTTTTATACACAGGAAAACAAGCTGCTTTTAAGAGGCGGAGAATTTCCCCCGCAGAATAGAGGCGCGCTCTTACTGGCAGTCTTTGTAAATACCGCGGAATATATAATTATCCGCACTTTACATGTATCAACTCCCACTTTCCCCATGACCCTCCCACAAACTCATATTGAAAGCACAACTTGTCTCTTCTCGCTCATGTGGCAGGCAATCTGCGATTTTACCCAAATGGGCCCTGTTTGTAAATAGCCCGCATCGGTTAAGTCAGTCGTTGCGAACAATTAACGCCTGGAAACAGGCGCAAACGGCTTGATAAATCTAGCCCAGAGACTCTGTGGAACTGTGTGGAAGATTTGGAAAATGGAAGCCGCCGCAATAATGTCAGACTGCTAGGTTTGAAAGAGGGCAATGAGGGGGACAACATGTTTGCATGCATAGAAAACTGTTTTTAGAGTGTCTCGTTTTAGATTCCGTCACTCACAGTTGAAGAAAAAAAAAATGTAAAAATTACAGACCTCTACATGCTTTGTAAATAGGAAAACCTGCAAAATTGGCAGTGTATCAAATACTTGTTCTCCCCACTGTAGCTGAGAGGAGGAAAACTTTCACTGCAGCAAAACATCTGCTTCGTGACAAGAATAACCACACCTCTGCCACAGCCACAGTCACTCAAGGTGTTCCCCAAGGCTCCGTACTCGGCCCCCTCCTCTTCATCATCTACATCCTCCCCTTTGGTCAGATACTCCACTTCAACCTGGACTTCCACTGTTACGCCGATGACACCCAGATCTACCTTGGCACCAAATCCCCCCATAATCCTCCCCTCTCCCACATCAAGTCTTGTCTGTCAACTATTAAAACCTGGATGCAACACAACTTCCTCAAACTCAACAGCAATAAAACAGAATTCCTCCTCATTGGCTCCAAATCCACACTCAGCAAAACCAATAACCCCACGCTCACCATCGACGGCACCATTGTCTCCCCATCTCCCCAGGCCCGCAACCTTGGCGTGATCTTTGATTCGACTGTCTCCCTTGAGCCCCACATTCGCCATGTCATCAAAACCTCCTTTTTTCCTGGCACCACATCACTCCAGTCTTAAAACAACTCCCACTGGCTTCCCATCTCCCACCGGATCACCTACAAAATCCTGTTCCTCACCTACAATGCCCTCCACCATCTGGCCCCCTCATACCTCACTGACCTCCTCTCCCCCTACCAACCCTCACGGTCCCTCAGATCCACCTCAGCCGGTCTCCTCTGCATCCACAAGCCCAACCTCCGCAGTTTTGGGGACAAAGCCTTCTCCAGGGCAGCCTCTAGCTCACCCAGTAAGAGCTTTTGCCCCATGTTGGCTGAGTCCTGCAGCGGCGCAGGTTCGAATCTGACCTGCTGCCCTTTGCTGCGTGTCATCCCCCATCTCTTTCCCCCTTTCCTGTTTTTCCACTGTCACTATAATAAAGGGAAAAGCCCCAAAAAATAATCTTAAAAAAATACATATGCTCAGCAATGGTACAAACACTTTTGAATACTGTTTCAGAAAGGTCAGACAAAATGGTTCAGCATTTTATATACCCTACACTCACAATATTTTTACTTTCTGATGGTATGAATGGCAAATAATGGTTGTGTTAAAATAGTATCCTGGAATATTAATGGTTGTGAGAATCCTGTGAAAAGGAAAAAAAGTACTTTTATATCTCAAACATAAACAAGCGGACACAGCATTCATTCAAGAATCGCATCTCATGTATGAGGAGGCTAACATTTTTAAAAGAGACTGGGTTGGGCAGGTTTATTATAGCTCTTTTTATTTTGGTGCATAAAAGGTTGAACCTTTCAGTGTTGTGGGAATTATTTGGTAGAATTATTTGTCTTGAAGCTATCATAAATGGTATGGAATTAACAATGTGTAACACCTATGCGTCCAACAAAGGAGATCCCTCTTTTTTCACGAGGTTAATACTATACTGGGAAAATTACAAGGACAAATCATTTTGGCAGGAGATTTCAATCAGGTCTTAGATGGGACCCTTGATAAAAGTAGATTTTTAGGGACTTCAACACCAAAGGATAGATGTGCCATTCACATGCTGATCGAGGACAATGGTTTGATTGATGTATGGCGATTGGTTAATCTGAATAAACGAGAATAGACTTTGTTTTGATCTCCTAGAGCCTGACTAATGCTGTTATTGATAGTAATAGTAATGCTATTTCCCAGATCATGCACCTGTTGAATTTTGTGCAAATATCCACTCAGATAAACTTATGGAGAATTAATATGGCAATTATTTGGGAGGCATTGAAAGCCGACATTAGAGGCAAACTTATTGCACAAACTTCCAGAAGAAAAAAAAGAACATATTGATAAAATTCAGAAATTGGACATGGAAACATTGTGACATGGAAAAAGATTTGGCCAACCATTATTCTGAAAGCCTATTTAAAAACATTTGCAAATGGAAATTTCAAATTCATGACATTTTTAATAAAAAAAAAGCAGAACATGCTTTGTTTAGACTTAAGACAATGTTTTATGAGTCAGGGGAGAAAACTGGTAGACTCTTAGCCAGACACCTCAAAGTACAAATTCCACATAATTCCAGCAATAAGAGCAGGGGGCTCTCTTGTGACATCTGCTAAGGAAATTAATTACGTCTTTGAGGAATTCTATGACAATCTGTATAGATCATCTAGTACTCCAAATAAACCAGCCGTTCTGGACTTTTTCACAACATGAACCTCCCAACTTTATCTGCAGAGCAGGCAGATTTACTTGATAAACCAGTGACTCAGGAAGAGGTGAAAAATGCTATTAGAGCTATGAAAGCAGGGAAATCACCTGGGGTCTCATTTATAAAACTGTGTGTAGGATCCTTACTGTAAGTGTACGTACGCCCAAAAGCCCAAAATGGTGTACGCCCAAAAAAAGTCAGATTTATAAAACCGTGCAAACAATGTTCCCTTTATAAATCAGAGATTACCTACAAGTGTGCGTACGTGGATCAGCCTCTTATCCTGCCCTGTACACGCCCATTTTTAACCATAAATAGTCAATGCAAAGCACCTCGTGAATGCTGATCAGTATATGAATGACTCTGGCAGTTGTTACACCGAATCATGATGACTGGCGGAGAAAAGGCAAAATACTTCTCAGACGTTCAGGAATTGCTGCAAATTGAATTATAATTCCGGCCTGTTCTTGCAGTGTAGGGAAACCTGATCTATTACTACATGTATTAATAATACATCCAAAACAGCAGGCATTACGGCACTCAGCTTTGACGTGTAATAAGATTTAACAGAACTATTTGTTATATCCCAACAAGCCTTAGTGATAAAGTTGAAGATTATATATAATATTTATTTAAAAAAAAACACTTGCAGTAGCTGTCTGCAATTTCCCTCTGGAAAACAGCCGGTTACCCCCAGAGTTGCGAGGACCTGTATTTGGACCGGAATGGCACGGTTCTGGCACGTTGCCCTCTCTACTGGATCCAGTTCACTAAGTGATGGCATCAATACTTGAAAATATTACAGTAATCGTTATTCCCATTTACTTTCTGCAGTCTGACTTCAGTTCACCACCTCACCATCTGTGTCACCAATTCCTATTTTGTCTCCAAAATGTGCGTACGCATGGTTCAGAGTTTGCGTGGAGGACCGAACATTCTCCTGTCAAGTTTGTTTTTTATAAATCACAACCTTTGCGTGGGAAGTGGCGTACACACATTTTCAGCCCCGTTTTGTGCGTACGCCACATTTATAAATGAGACCCCTGGAACCGATGGGTTCCCAGTAGAGTACTATAAAGAATATATATGTCTTGCTGCTTCCTGTTGCTCTGGTCTAACATAATCTGGCCAAAGGACTACAGTTGAAAATTAGCCGGCTGGCTAACACTGGCACATTTACAGAAATGTTGATTAATGTGTGTTGTCCTTTATAAATAAATGAAATGAAAATGAAAAAAACGATATAATTACCCCAATATTGACAAAGGTATTTCAGGAGGCTTTTGAGACTGGTACGCTGCCACCATCTCTTAATGAAGCACTTATTTCTCTGATTCCTAAGAAAGGTAGAGATTATACAGATCCTGATCATTTCAGACCAGTTAGCCTCATTAATGTTGACAGTAAAATACTGGCCAAAGTGTTGGCCCTAAGGCTTGAAACGGTTTTACCGTACATTATCCACACAGACCAAGTGGGCTTTACAAAAGGTAGATCTTCTACCGACAATCTACAAAGGCTTGTACATTTAATGTGGTCACACTCTTCCAGTAAAGCACCAGTGGCTGCCATCTCATTGGATGCTGAGAAGGCCTTTGATCGGAGCCCCATACAGGACTCCATTCAAGGTCTCCAAGAAGACAGAATACTCCGAACTCTTGTTTGGTGCATATGCACAAACAGTCAGAGTTCCCCCCCACAACCCGCAGGCGTAGAGAGGCGACCCTCTCGTCCACCGGGGTAAACTCCAACGTAGCGGCACCTCACACCCTGGGCAACTCCGGACAAGAAAAGAGTCCAACCCCTATCCAGAAGTATGGTTCCAGAACCAAGACTGTGCGTAGAGGTAAGCCCCACCAGATCCAACTGGTAGCGCTCCACCTCCCGCACAAGTTCCGGCTCCTTCCCACACAGAGAGGTGACATTCCACGTCCCCAGAGCCAGCCTCTGCTGCCCGGGCCAGGTCCATTGAGGCCCCTGACCTTCACCGCCACCCATGTGGCAGCACACCCAACCCCAGCGGCTCCTCTCACAGGTGGTGGGCCCATGGGATGGAGAGAGAGGTGCCACGTTGCTTCTTCAGGTTGTGCCCGGCCGGGCTCCGTGGCAAACCCGGCCACCAGGCGCTCGGTGACAAGCCCTCCATCTGTGCCTGGCTGAATTCGAGTTGCTAAAGGCGCTGACTGAAGGTACGTGTTCCCCCTAAATGTCAGCTACCACCACAAATACAATCTAATTCTGTGGAGACACTGTGTACTGTTAAACCATCAGACCGCCCACATGGTAGATGCTAAATGGTCCAATTGATTAGAACGCTGACTAGCGCTAACACTATGCTAACCAGAAAAACGAATACAATTGCGTTTGAACCGAAAGAGCAAAAGTGGGCGGGGCAGCATGAGGTTAATGGCCCTCATTTGTCAACCTAACGTAGAAACCAGCGCAGATATGAGCGCAGAAATCATCTTACGACTGCACGTGTGATTCATGAAACGTTCGTATCACACCAATCAGAGTGTAAGCATGGTTGTATATTGATAAACGCAGCGGCTGGAAACAATTGTAATTTAAATATCACGTCCCAATATATTCTCGGTTTTGAGGCCTCACCCCTACAATTTACGACATGGCAAGACGTAATCCGGCTAAGAAGATTGAAACCCTGATACCTCAGGTTCATTTGACCTAACGTGTGTACTATTTGGCAGCCTGAAAACTGGTATTAAAGGCTGTAGAAAGAATGCGGAATGGAAAGAGGTCACTGATGCGGTCAACAGCGTTGCCGTAGTAAATCGGATTCCAGCTGAAGTTTATTTTAATTATCCTTGACATATGTATGCTATAGTCCTAATAGTAATACAGGCTTATATTGCAATCTCTTAGGCCTACATGTAGGTGTACCAATATTTAAATAAACACACAGTAGCGGAGTTTATGCAGTGTCTTTTAATTTACTCGTGTTTTTTTTCATGAGTCAGAGCCAGGCAACCGTGAGCAAAACTGCAGGTGCTTCTATCAGCCATACTTTGTTTATAGTGCTAATTAGCAAATGTTAGCATGCTAACTTGCTCAACCAAGGTAATTATGATAAAATAATATGCTTAGTGCTTAATAGCTCAAAGCATGTTGTGACTAGTGCAGTCCTAGAGCCCCTACAGTTGGTATAGACCTTGTACTATTCTAAATAAATGAGTCATATTTAATACACATTTGAAGTAATAGTATTATCCATTATGGGCTCTACTCATTGGCACACCCCAAGCTGTTAGAGCTTTAACAGGTGGCCCTGCACTGCTGTCACAGGTTAAGGCTTTTAATCATTGAGGGCATTTACAACTAAATATAAAGTGAGGGATCAAAACGGCATCCGTTTTCTGTGGAATATATAGATTGATGTTCACATGACAAAGCAGCTTGATCGATTAAATGGTTCTCATTGATCTTCCGGCTCATTTAGGCCTATACACGCTTCAATGCCTTTATTGTAAAAAATAATGAGCTCAGTTTGAAACATAATCTTGTATACAGACTTATTTATACACAGAGCTTCTTCACAAGCAATCACAAGCATTGGTCGTGAAGGCCTCAAGGCAGGGAGGTGAATAATTGAATGCCTTTGTACACCAGAGTAGATGTAGTGAATCAGTTAGCAGGGCTTGGGGGGCTTCATTTGCACTGTCCTTGTACACGTACGCAGAGACAACGTGACACATGATGAAGTATGAACAACGGGATTGTGGGCAAACAAGACACCCCTGTGGTGATGTTGGCCAACACAGAAGCAAGAACTGAACACACGCACACGTGCACTTTACACACGCATTCACACACACACACACACACACACACACACACACACACACACACACACACACACACACACACACACACACACACAGGTAAATAAGAAAATGAACTTTCCGGAGCTGTGTTTGCTCATTATCTGGAGTTTAGCTGGAAGCCAAATGAATCGAGCTGGTCTGACCTTCATCAAACACCCACTGAACATAATCCCAAGTGTTTGTTTAACATATTGATTCAAGGTCACCTGTTTTGTAAAAGTGATTCACATTGTACATCTAACAAGTCCGAATCTTATTTTGCAGTGAAAGGTTGCTGGACACAGGGCCGGATTAACCATTAGGGCAACTGGCCACATGCCCAGGGGCACAGGACATCTAAGGGGCCCTGGGCTCCATCAAATATTATGTTAGATCACATTATAAACAGTGTCTGTAGCTTCCTGTGCAGTGAGCGAGGATGAGATGTCACAGACTGTGGTAAAGTTGGTTTTATATTGGAAGGTCAAGCTGCTCCAACGTCCAATATAAAACCAACTTTACCACGGTCTGTCACAGCGAGTCTGCTGCAGTGCGGTGGCCCTGCATCACGGCAAAGACTGGAGGAGCAACTGAGCTGCACCCCAGCCTCTGAAAGTGAAGTCAGTTTCCCCAGGTGAAGTTTTTTTTTTTATAACTTTTTATTTATAGTTTTCACAGAACAAAACAAAGGGAACATTATCTGAGACAAGTGATAAGGGAACAGGAGTAATACAAAAGAAAATAATAAATAAAAATATTCTGTGTGTGTATATATATATATATATATATATATATATATATATATATATTGCTGTACCTAATATGAATGTTCACATCTCAACAAACATGGTACAATAATATACAGCCATATAATGATATAAAATATAGAGTGTGCATCAAGGAGAAAGAGAAATTGATGCAATAGTACTGTTTCTTTAACCTTGTCTGGCTCTAATCAACCTGCTCCACATGGTAGCGTTCCAATCCACCATCTTGTCTTATTTCCTGTTATAACTATCTCTGTCTCCGTTTCTACTTGTCACTCTTTCCTTCTTATTTTTAGACTACTAGTGCAGTGCCCGTTGAAAATATGCCTGTTTGGAACGGCTGATTGCTTGGCCTGTGGTATTGCTGCTTGTAGAATTCATCAAAACCAAATTGTAGCCTACCCCAAAATTACTTACAGAAGGGCCCCAAACCACTTCAAATGCAACTCCCCTGTACCTACTACTAACTTACTGATTTAGGCTACCTGACAGAATGTTGCAGATTTAGAATGTGATCACAAAATATCACAATGACAATGTGGAGTAATCAGACATTAGCGTCATGGACTCATGGCAGTGCGCTACCCACCGGCCCGTTGTGAGCGCTAAACAGAACATATCTGCGTTAATCACCACCAGAACCAGACCGTTTGTGTGTGTGCGTGTGCGTGTGCAGAGAGAGAGAGAGAGACTGTGTTGTCTCATGTCGTATGAGGGGTCCAAGCCCGAGGCGGTACTACTAACTTACAGATTTACCTGACAGAGAACATTGCAGATTCAGAATTTAATCACAAAATATCACAATGAAAATGTGGAGTAATCAGACATTAGCGTCATAGCGTCACTACCCAAATCATAACAAATCATGATGGACTGCCCCATAGTGTCAAATCATAACAGGAGTTATCTCAGGACAC
Source organism: Gymnocephalus cernua (assembly GCA_023631565.1). NCBI lineage: Eukaryota > Metazoa > Chordata > Actinopteri > Perciformes > Percidae > Gymnocephalus > Gymnocephalus cernua. The sequence goes on along the minus strand of CM042433.1, from coordinate 33,777,823 downwards.
TTTACAGATAGAGTAGGTCTAGACCACACTATAATTTACAAAGACCCAACAATTCCAGGAATTCCCCCAAGAGCAAGCATTAAGTGCAACAGTGGCGAGGAAAAACTCCCTTTTAGGAAGAAACCTCGGACAGACCTAGGCTCTTGGTAGGCGCTGTCTGACGGAGCCGGTTGGGGGTGTAATGAACAGTGGCAATAACAGTCACAAAAAAGATAATGAAACAGTGACTAGAAATAGTGGTTGTAGTAGCGTAGCAGGGAGCAGCACAGCATAGCAGGGAATTACAGCAGAACCACGGCAACAGCTGGAACCATGATTTTGGTGCCACCGTAATCCCGGGATTTCATCCTGGGTGAAAAGAAACGTAAGGACTCCCGGGAGCAAGCTCCTGAAAGCTAGGTTAGTAACAAGCATTTCTGGGACATGGATGCACACAAATGGGAAGAGAGAGGAGAGAGAAGCTCATTGTGTCAAAGGAAGTCCCCCAGCAGTGGGTTAGAAAACACAATCTCGAGTTTGGGCTCTTCGCAATTTACATATGAAGCTGGCTGCGTTTCGGAAGAGCGGGTACTCCGCGCAACTCCACCATGAAACCCAATGGGACCCAACTTCCAACAAGTCCTTAGACACAGTTTCGTTCGATCCAACTTCTCAGTAAAAAAATTGCCTGTGGGTGGTGCTAGAGAGCAAAACTGGAGGACAACATCCCAGTTTTGACCCAAGTTCTCATTACACACTAACCTTTACTTTACTTTTGCGGCCCTAGGTGGCCCCTGTACAGAACTGGCTTAAGCTTTATTAGACATGGAGGCCATGATGCGCCTTTTTCTGACTTTTACGAAGCAACAGCGAAACGGGGGCAATAATAGTAGAAAATAAGAACAACCCAAGGTCTCTTTTCAGCACTGTAGCCAGGCTGACAGACAGTCACAGCTCTACTGAGCCATCTATTCCTATAGCTCTGAGTAGTGACGACTTAATGAGCTTCTTTGATGATAAAATTATAACAATTAGAGATAAAATGAATCACCTCTTGCCCTCAACTTCTAACAGTTCACCGTCAATCGCAGGACTGCTAGAAGGAACGACAAGACCTGACATATACTTAGACTGCTTTTACCCTATAAACCTTCAACAATTAATGTTAAAGGTCTCTTCAGCTAAGCTATCTACCTGTCTCTTAGACCCCATCCCAACGAGGCTACTTAAAGAAGCGCTACCACTGGTTAACATTTCATTATTAGATATGATTAATATGTCCTTATTAACAAGTTATGTACCGCAGTCATTTAAAGTAGCTGTGATAAAACCTATTCTGAAAAAACCCACCCTCGATCCTGAGGTCTTAGCCAACTATAGACCTATATCTAATCTTCCCTTCCTCTCCAAAATCGTTGAGAAGGTAGTTGCTAATCAGTTATGTGATTTCCTACATAGCAATAGTTTATTTGAGGACTTTCAGTCAGGATTTAGAAAGCATCATAGCACAGAGACGGCACTGGTGAAAATTACTAACGGCCTTCTAACTGCTTCAGACAAAGGACTTGTCTCCACACTTGTCTTACTAGATCTTAGTGCTGACTTTGACACTATTGACCATACCATTCTGTTACAGAGACTGGAACACTTAGTTGGTATTAAAGGAATCGCACTGAGCTGGTTTAAGTCCTATTTAACTCAATTTGTTAATGTTAATGACAAATTCTCCAAGTACGCTAAAGTTAACCATGGCGTTCCACAAGGCTCAGTGCTTGGACCAATTCTATTCACCTTGTATATGCTTCCCCTAGGCAATATTATTAGGAAACATTCAATTAACTTTCATTGTTATGCTGATGACACCCAACTATACTTATCAATCAAACCAGATGAAATCAGTCAATTAGCTAAACTTCAAGCATGTATTAAAGATATAAAAGCATGGATGACCTACAACTTTCTGATGCTAAACTCAAGCAAAACTGAGGTGATTGTGCTGGGATCTAAACAACTTCGAAACTTACTATCTAAAGATATAGCTACCTTGGATGGTATTGCCCTGGCCTCCAGCACTACTGTCAGAAATCTAGGAGTTATTTTTGACCAGGATCTATCCTTTAATGCCCATGTAAAACAAACCTCAAGAACAGCCTATTTTCATCTTCGTAACATTGCCAAAATAAGGAACATCCTGTCTCAGAACGATGCTGAAAAAGTAGTCCATGCATTTGTTTCTTCCAGGCTGGACTATTGTAATTCCTTACTATCAGGAAGCTCAAACAAGTCACTTAAGACTCTCCAGCTGATCCAAAATGCTGCAGCTCGTGTTCTGACAAGAACTAACAAAAGAGATCATATCACTCCTGTATTAGCTTCTCTGCATTGGCTCCCTGTAAAATTCAGGATTGAATTTAAAATCCTCCTCCTGACCTACAAAGCTCTAAATGGTCAAGCACCATCATATCTTGAAGAGCTCATAGTACCTTACTGTCCCACTAGAGCACTGCACTCCAAGAATGCAGAGTTACTTGTGGTCCCTAGAATCTCTAAAAGTAGAATGGGAGCCAGAGCCTTTAGCTATCAGGCTCCTCTCCTGTGGAACCAGCTCCCAGTCTGGGTCCGGGGGGCAGATACTGTCACCACATTCAAGAGTAAACTTAAGAATCTCCTCTTTCATAAAGCTTATAGTTAGGGAGTGAGGAGTTGCAGCATCTGCCTAGCCCGGCCCACCTGCTTCTCTGTCCCAGAAATGCTTGTTACTAACCTAGCTCTGGGGAGCTTGCTCCCCGGAGTCTTTCTGTTTCTTTTCACCCAGGATGAAATCCCAGGATTAGGATGGCACCAAAATCATGGTTCCAGCTGTTGCCGTGGTTCTGCTGAAATTCCCTGCTATGCCGTGCTGCTCCCTGCGCTATTACAACCACTATTTGTAGCCACTGTTTATTAACTATACTGTGATGCACCCCAACGGCACGTCAGACACCACCTACCAAAAGCCTGGGTCTGTCCGAGGTTTCTTCCTAAAAGGGAGTTCTTCCTCGCCACTGTTGCACTGAGTGATTGCTCTTGGGGGATTTGTTGGTTTTTTTGTAAATTATAGTGTGGTCTAGACCTACTCTATCTGTAAAGTGTCTTGAGATAACTCCTGTTATGATTTGATACTATAAATAAAATTGAATTGAATTGCACTGTAATCCAGAACTTGATACTGTATATGATGGCTGATGTTAAGCCATATCCTTGGGGAAGCTTGCCAGATGTGGATCTCAAAACCCGTTGAAAGCAACGCTCTGCCTCTGAACAAACAGCAACTATCCCAGGTGATGGTTTTTGCAAAACTCCACGAGTCTTCAGGAGAATGAAGGGATGCACAGTGGAATCAGAAGTCAGCGCATCAGCACATGTCATGCAGTTGTGCTTTTCTTTGATCTTTTTTACAACAAAGCCAGCAATGTAGTTGATAGCTGCATCTTTGTACTCAGAAATAGCATCAACATTTGGGCATTGGTGGTAATCATGCTCTGGCTCTGCATGCTCAACAGGCTGAAGGTCATATGTGCGCGAGGTGTTTGCTGCCGCAGGTGTTGCCTCCAAGATGGTGGTGTTGTTGCGGAGGATGCAATTGCCTGTTCCAGTCTTCACTTGCAATTTCACAAGAAGACGCTTGTATGCAGCTGTGCAGTAGGGTTGTTGTTAAATCCACCACGTGCTCTGTCAGAGGAAAAGAACAGTTCAAGATGATCTTGACTCAGCTTGTAAGTGAGGAGGTAACGGCATTGGGCATTTGGCCTACACACAGCTTCCTGGAAAACATTCCACACACTTATGCAACTGGCAATGAAACCAATTACACATGTTTTTTGTTTCCCAGCATGCAGCGGTTTGCCTGTGTGATCTTTCAGTTCCAGGAGAGACTTTTGTGCCTTCAGAAGGATTTCTTCAGCGCGGTCTTTGTTCGATGTCCTCAGTGGTGCTTGTATCCTTTCCCTAGAGGATTCCTGCTGTTGAGGACATCGAAGGCAGCATCAATAGTTCTCAGGAAGTCCACCGTCTCTTCGGATCTTCTGAACTGCGGCAGATGGAGCTGTGTGTTGCAATACTCTAGAGCATCTTCCACACTGCTGCTGAACACCTGGGCTGCAAGCTTCACCTTCATCTTCTGTTTACCCCACCGTATGTGGGCCATTTTCAACTTGTTTCCAAGTCGCAGTCCCTGTGACTCCTGAAGTTTGTTTAACTCCTTCCTGGAGATATTTCCAACTGATTTTTCCTGTTGGAGTTAGCAAATTACTTCCGTCAGCCAATGTGTTTCTGATCAGTTTCAGCATGTGGCACACATCAAGTACTGCATGGTCTATTTTTGAGGGATCTGCCGGATGTGGAAATGAGGGTTTCATGTCATGCACATCCAAGCTTGCTCCTAGGGCTCTCAACATGGAAAAGTGGCATGATGGACCATCACATGTCAGTGACATCACATGTGCTCCGATGTCATGGAGTCGAAAAAGGCAATCCTTGCTGATATTAGCACGCTCTTCTCCAGTCAATCCATCGATTAAGAAGTAGGCTACTGGGATTTTCCAGGAATCATCAATGGCAACAACCATGAGGACCAAGGCATCTTTGGCTGGTGGTAGGCTGTCATCGACAATGCCACAGCCTAGGTCCACATATCCATGGAATTTCCCAGCAGTATATTCCACATGCTTTCTTATGGCCACTTCATCCATCATGAGGGCACACAAGGTTTCTTTTCCCTCACGTTTTCTGTCCTCTACACAAGACTTGATGGCAGAAAAGGCTGGTTGTGTGAATCCAGGATCTGCAGAGATTTTGCTGTACCACGACCGTATGGTTTCGGGATGTGGCAGAACAAGGTCAAAGCATTCACGAACATAAGCATATGCTTTAGCGGAATAGAAATGTAGAGTCATGGCGAATGAACGCAATTCCTCAGACACTTTAACCTTCTTCTTCAGTGTGATTTGTGTGAGTAGCACTTTTGGCACACCACTAAAGGAGGCTTCCAGCATCTCTGCACAGCCTGTTGATATAAGCAGTTTCTGCTTCAGCACACTGATGACCTCAGTTAAACAGGAAATCTTCCTTTGCAAAAATTTTGTCTTCTGTTTTTCCAATTTCAGTTTTTTGCAGCAGGTGGTCAATTTATGTCCAATTTGGTGCTTCAATGTTTTGGGAGATACTCCGATATAACTGTGGTCATCAGTGTCTGGCTGGGTAATGCTATCTTCAACATTTCCTGACTCTGGTAATGTCACTTCCATCTCTGACTCACAAGTTGTGACATCTCCAGAGGCAGAAGTAACACTTACAGCCATGTACGAGTGATCTACCACCCATGGCTTAGCTGTTCTGTTGTCACTGGTGATGTCGAAGATTGTAGACTAAATTCAACTGCTGTACAGCAGTTGAATTTAGTTTCCTTCCCGCACTGCGGACGGGATGGCTTCCAATTCTTGCGGTTAATTTTTCTGACCCACTGACGCCTGCTTTTTTTATCAAGGACAGGAAAACTGTAAAATATTTAGTGTAATCAGTTGAAGTAAAAGCACTCAATGCAGAAAATCCTTTTAGAAAATATGATCTATATCCTACTTAAATTAGTCACAGTCTGTTAAAGTATGTTTAAAAAAATTAAGTTACTTTAAAAAAAGTGTAAAAATCACTTGAGTATTTTCTTAATTGTTTATCAATGTTACACATAGATGTGATCCTGGATATATTAAGAGAACATGATCCTTATCCATTATGTGATCACACTATGAATATACACATTATCAGATATAAAAGTAATTAGTTTAAGCTAGTTATTAAGCTTGCTAGCATTAGCTTAAATAAATAAAAAAATATGAAATAAAAAGTAATACTGTATATTGCAACTGTAATCATTTGAACATACCTGAACAGAGTAACCTTGGAACTACCATCTGATCAATTCACGCAGTTGTAGGCATCTTGAAGATTTTGAAGATTTTGAATATTTTCTTGCTGGCTGTAAAGACAAAGAAAAAGATTTACCCCCACAGATGCTGGAAAGAGGGGATAAGCGATCGGCCCGCGCTGAACTTAAACACCCCACTCCCCCTTCCCCCTCGTACTGTACTACTGTACACGAATTGACGGAAAACCAACACCTAGCTACAGAAATACTTGTACATCTGTACGTTTTGGCTGAATAAGGTAAGATAAAAAAAATAGGATGTAATAATTAGCAGAGTAGGCATGTCAACATGATGGCACCTGGTTTATATATTGCTGTAGTAAATATGTATACAGTATTAGATTTTAGCAATTTCTTGTGGCAAAGCTAATGTTGGCCTTTGGATTAACGTTAGTCGTTTTGCGTGTATTTTCACCATTTTCACATTTTAACCAAATATTTGATGTTAGAAATTTTTCATACAAGCAAGGGCAAATGCCAAGTTAGGGCACTTTTTGTAAGAAAATAGTACTGTAACGTTAACGTTAACTTTACATCCATGTGCTCTCAATCACTTTTTTCTCTGTCATTGGTAGATAGGAAGACACACACATTGTGTTTTGGATAGAGAACATAAATGTTTTTACGGTACTTTCTTTAGATGGCAAATATGTGGACTGAGCCCGAGGGCACTGACATTGGGGTCCCGGCGGTATTTGGACAAGGTAAACAACATTTATTATTTTTTTATTATATTTCCATAATCCTTTCATGAAGATGATACACAAATTGATGGACCTGGCAGGATACAGTGGGGCAAAAAAGTATTTAGTCGTCCACCAATTGTGCAAGTTCTCCCACTTACAGAGGCCTGTAATTTTCATCATAGGTACACTTCAACTATGAGAGACAAAAAAAATCCAGAAAATCACATTGTAGGATTTTAAATGAATTAATTGGTAAATTCTTCGGTAAAATAAGTATTTGGTCACCTACAAACAAGCAAGATTTCTGGCTCTCACAGACCTGTAACTTCTTCTTTAAGAGGCTCCTCTTTCTTCCACTCGTTTGAACTTGTTATCAGTATAAAAGACACCTGTCCACAACCTCAGTCACACTCCAAACTCCACTATGACCAAATTCTTTAAAAATCCTACAATGTGATTTTCTGGATTTTTTTTTCTCATTTTGTCTCTCAGTTGAAGTGTACCTATGATGAAAATTACAGGCCTCTCTCATCATTTTAAGTGGGAGAACTTGCACAATTGGTTGCTGACTAAATACTTTTTTGCCCCACTGTATATATTATAGGAAAACACAAACATAAGTAGTCTGAGTGCTAGTTAACTCAACTGAATATGCATTTGCTGATAATTTTCTTTGTTTTTAAAGTAGGGAGAACATAAATGTGTTTTACTTACTTTATTTAGAGTTGGAAGACACTCCCACTGAGCCGAAGGAAATCAGAAACCCCAATGGGGTCCCAGCTGTACTTGGACAAGGTGAACTATATTCATTACAAGCATTGTTATTTATTCTATTTGCATAATCCTTTCATAAAGGTGATACACAAATTCATGGAAATGAAAATGATTAGTACCTGTAATGCTAGTCCTTTACACAATATAAAATGTATATGAGAGCTTAATAAACCACTTTTGTGTAAAGAAGAGCACTAATTTCGAACTTTCAACTCAAAATGGCGGACTTCCTGTTGGGTCAGCGCTATGACGAAATGTCAATTTTGGCCTGTAGGTGTCCTCAGGCCTGGACCCTCGTCAAACGTAAGAAGTTTCGGGCGGATATGACTAAGTACACTAACGCTACAACAACGTCTTTGTTCATCGAAGGATGCTCAAAATGGCTGCCACGCCCACACCGTCTGACGAAAAGTTTTTCTTTTAACAACTTTTCATCGGTAAGGTGTTGTGAAATGAAATCTGTAGGAGGAGTTCGTTAAAGTATAGCACCTTGACTTTTAGGCCTACTTCCTGTTGCCACTAGGGGGCGCTATGACTTTGAGTAAATATCGGCCGTTATATGTCCTCAGGGTTGGACTCTTATGAATCGTGAAAAGTTTCGAGTCAATTGGACAATGGACACTTGAGTTACACCCACTTCCTGTTTCGATGGCGAAACGCACAAAATGGCCGCCCCGCCACGGCCATGCCCTATGACCAAAAGTTTTTCTTTTAACAATTTTCATCGTTAACGTCTTAAGATGGCACAGACCAAATTTGAAGTTGATCGGATGAAATCTCTAGGAGGAGTTCGTTAAAGTACGACATGTGGAAATGGCCAAAATCGCACTAATTTCGAACTTTCAACTCAAAATGGCGGACTTCCTGTTGGGTTTAGGGTATGGCTCCAACGACGTTTTCTGTACGTCCTGACATGCTACATATGTGTACCAAGTTTCGTGAGTCTACGTCAAACGTACTGCAGGGGCTCAATTTCTTTAACTTTGTGAGAGCCATTTTTGTGCGCCTATTCCCGATACCCTTAAAATACGTAATTTTTCACCAGACTTGACGCGACCGCCAAAGTTGGTGAGTTTTTGAATATGGTAAGCCCCTTAAAAAAGCAATTCATTGCACGGAAGAAGAAAGAATAATAATAATTCCTTCAGTTCCAATAGGGCCTTCGCCGCTGTCGGCGCTCGGGCCCTAATTATAATTTCATGCATCGGCCTACAAAGGGAAAATGGTGGAATACAGTGAAAATGTAAAATATCACCACTTTTTTTCAAAATGAAATGCTGACATTGCAGAATGCAAGGTTTTATACTGTAAAGGCAGTGAGATAAAAACGTGGTTATAAGAGAGAGAGAGAGAGAGAGAGAGAGACTCCAGCCTAGTCTTTAAACGCTGCTGTTCAAACTCCGTTATGAGGATCCCAGCAAGGCAACATTCTGATGTTCTCCTCCATCATGCTGCTTTGTTGTTGTATGTGGCGCTAAGGTCTAGTGACGATGTTATAAAGACCGTTGCAGTGCTTGCGTCACTCCCTTACCCCTCCTACCAGTCCCTGTGGCCACTTGGCCGGTGGGAATGCAAATGGAAAAAAAGATTTTGGGGGAGAGTAGTTTGTAGAACTGCTTAGAAGTGTACTTTTCCCCCAAAAAGTGCAAGTACTATCCAGTGGGAAAACCCCTATACTCCTCCTAGACCGTTCGACCGATCTGCATGAAACTTGGTACATCACATCTCCAGACCGACCTGACAAAAAGTTATTAAAAGAATATTTATTGGATGAATATTGTATAAATTACGCAAAAACAAATGTGTGTAGCTAGCTACAAAGACACAAACGTTGCCATATCTCGGCCAAAATAAATGGTATCATCGCGAGTCTTTAGAATGTTGTTTGGCATGAACCTGTAAGACTCTCCAACAAATTTTACAAATATTGGCCACTAGGGGGCGCCACAAGTACAAAAAGTTTATCTCATGATTGGCTCATCCGATTTTTACGAAATTTGGAGTGTACCATCTAGGCCCACTCCTGATGCCACGCCTACAGTGTGTAACATTGATAAACAATTAAGAAAATACTCAAGTGATTTTTACACTTTTTTTAAAGTAACTTAATTTTTTTAAACATACTTTAACAGACTGTGACTAATTTAAGTAGGATATAGATCATATTTTCTAAAAGGATTTTCTGCATTGAGTGCTTTTACTTCAACTGATTACACTAAATATTTTACAGTTTTCCTGTGGGCGTGGCCTATGGGACCCAGGTTTGGATTCACCACTTACAGTAATGTGAGCAACTTAAATTTTACAGTGTAGATGTACCATGGCTCATGGACCTGACCTACCAAATATTACATACATGGACCACTAGGTGGCGCTACAGTAACGTAAAACGTGTTTTGCCTATAACTACCACCTTCTACATCTGAGATGAAAAAGCCTTACATCCACGAGTTCCTTGAATCCATGTGAATCTGATGATAGGACAGGCCCATTTCCACTAAGAAGTATTTTTCGAATATCGTGCAATGCGCAAAACAATGTTTTCGCACTCGTCCTAGGCCGTGTAACCGATGTGCATGAAACTTAGATAGGTAGGTATATACCATCGGTATATAAAGCTGACCTAAAGTTATTAAAGGAATTTTGCTACGTTACACCATTTGCAATTTACAAGCAAACTAAATTTCCGTAGCTAGCCACAAAACACGAACTTTGGCATATCTCATAAATTAATAGTTATCAGAGCGAATCTTTGTAGAGTTGTTCCACATCCCACTCCGAGCCTCCCTACCAAATTTGGTGAAAATCGGCCGTTAGGGGGGCGCTATAATTAACGTAGAGGCCTTTTGGCAAATAAGTCAATGCATTTAAATGGCAATAAATTGCAATGGAAATGTCTGCAGCAGTAAATGCTATCATCAGAAAACTTGAGATCATTGTTCGTCATGCCACTCTGCGGCTCATCACCGGATTTGGTGATTGTCGCCCTTTAGGGGGCGCTATAATTGAGGTAGAAGTGTTTGGGCCTTTTACGCAATGAAGAGGAAATTTGCAATTGCATTTCACTACAGACTTTGGAGCTCGCACATGGTCAATTTTCCTGACTTTTGCCTCGCCGTTTTCACGGGCTCTTAGCGTCGCCAGGGGCGACTCGCGCCGGGGGGGCTTGGACCCCGTTCATAACTGCTTGCAGTTCTAGTTAAACCCTTGAGTTCAAACCTTTGCCTGCCTGCCTCTACATTTGGGTCCTCTAATTCCCTGAACTGTCACAGAGTTTATGTTAATACACTTTGTTTTTTTTAAAAGGTCAGACTCAAAGGCAGGAATTACTCTTTAATGGTCTCCCCTTCCCTCTATTTAATTTTAAAAGTTCAATCCAGTATGTCATGTGACTGGATCACACAGTTTGAATATGTATTGATTAGAGATTACAGGAAACGTCATATATTCCATTATTGCAGCAATATTGGTTTCTTTGCCGTTTCCTCCATCTTAGACTTAATGCATGTTATCATTTCTCATAATATAATAAAGATTTATCAGACATTCTCTTCCCTCTCATTTACAAACAACTCTACAACATCTATCATTTTCATAGTCGATTTATCTGTTGACTATTTCCTGGATGAATGGAGCAGTTGTTTGGTCTCTAAAATATTAGAAGAAAATGTGGATCAGTGTTTTCCTGAAGTCCAAGATGATGTCCTCAAATGTCTTGTTTTGACCACAACTCAAATATATTCAGTTTACTGTCACAGAGAAGAAACTAGAAACATATTCACATTTAACAAGCTGGAATCAGAGAATCTTTCCTTTTTTCATAAAACAAACGACTCAAATCGATTATAAAAATGTGGCGATTAATTTAATAGTTGACAACTATATGATTAATCGATTCATCTTTGCAGCTCTAAAACACAACTTTGACAAAGGGAACATTTAAAACAATTTACGGATTTTAAACCCAGAACACAAAAGAGACAAAAAAACCAAAATACAATTAAAGCTGCAAGCAGCAATGGACGGGCCCTCGCGCCTCTGCGCGCGTCGGGTTTACTGGCGGACGCCGCTCCTTGCGACCGTGCATCTGCGCGGCACTCAGACATTGGAAATCATCGCCAATGAAAAGTGAACTCCCTGCCGAGTTCAACGATACCTCACACAAGACTCAATGTCGTACAGTTCATTATTTGTGAAAGGGGGCGTGGCCAAAGCATAGGGGGCGGGTCAAACCATCACCAATGAAGAAGGAACTCTCTGTTGAGTTCAATGATACCTTACACAATAGTGTACCTTAAATGGGTCACCAGTTATGAAAGGGGGCGTGGCTTAATCATAGGGGGCGGGCCAAACCATCACCAAGGAAGAAGGAACTTTCTACTGAGTTCAATGACACCTCACACAAGGGTGTACCTTAAACAGTTCAAATATTATGAAAGGGGGCATGGCCTGAATACGTGGGCGTCGTTAAAGTATATGGGGCGGCTCAGTATCACATGTAGACCACACATAAGTTTGAAATGTCAATTTGGCCTGTATATGTCCTCAGGCCTGGACCCTTGTCAAACATGAGAAGTTTTGGGCGGATATGACAATGTACACTAACGTTACAACAACTTCTTCGTTCATCGATGGATGCTCAAAATGGCCGCCAAGCCACGCCCACACCGTCTGACAATAAGTTTTTCTTTGAACAACTTTTCATCTTTAACATGTTGAGATGGTACAGACCAAATTTGAAGTCAATCCGATGAAATCTGTAGGAGGAGTTCGCTAAAGTATAGCACCTTGACTTTTAGGCCTACTTCCTGTTGCCACTAGGGGGCGCTATGACTTTGAGTAAATAAATCACGTAATGCACAGCAGACTATTGTGCAGGTGGATTATTTTCTGAAATATTGTGACTTTATTCTTGTAATAGCCTATTATCACTTTATTTTTCACAAAATATCACGACTCCTCCAAATCTCAGAGAACATGGGATGAGTTATATTTTGAATGTGCAAACGTTTTGGACATGAGCAGAAATCTTGCTCAAACACATCTGAAATATTAAAGTCCAGGGGTTTATTAATCCATTAAAATGAATAATGTATAATTGAGGTGAATAATTGTCAAATACACATTTAAGGAGGTTACTTCCCCAACAAAAGATGCAAAAGAGAAGGTAAGAGTAAATGATGCCTAAGCTACATGTGTGCTGACTCAGATATAATTAGGAAAGTTGATCCAAAGGAGAATAAATAGTTGAAAGCAATACAGAATACCTGAGAGCCTTACTGCAATATATTCCATTATGTTTTTATATTTGAATTGTAACTTTACATAAAGATATTTCCAGCATATTGATTCAGAAAAAGGTACTAATAGGTGGATAGAAATTCACCACAATGCAGGAAATGAAGTGTTTAATGCTCAACATTTTCTGGGGGTGGACCCCCAGAACCCCCCCATCATAAGTCACCAAACAAATCTGGAACCAGAACCCTGTCCTTTTGGCTGCCAGGCCAGCTATGATTATTGGTGCCATCTAACTAACATCTACAAACTGGAAGCTATAATGAACATACACTGGATATTAACAAGCTGGGCGGGGGGTGGGGGGAGGTGGAATGTCACTCTTGCCTGTCTTCAAAACTTGAGAGCCCTGACAATGACTGGTTAAGAATAATATGCAACGACAAACTGTGAGTGCCCCTTTGATAGTCAACGCAGCAAAGTGCAATGACACTGTTATCGGGATCCCCCTCAAGGGGCCCCTCTCGTGATCTCTGCTGCCGGCAAAATACAAAACCTCCGTCGGCAGTCATCATGAAGCGGAATTATGCTTCAGGAAGCCAGAAAAGGAAGAAGAGAAAGGAAGCGGAGGATAAGAAAAAACAAGATAGTGGTAAGTGATAAATTACACTGGATAAAATAGCTCTACTTGTCTGGGTGTAATTTTGCAGCAGGTAGGCTAGCAAAAATATATTTATGTTAGCTAATGTTACCTGTAACCTGCCTGACGGCAAATGCTGCTTGTAACGAACAGTTAGTGCAACTTTTTTTTCGAACGGACGGAATATGGTTACATACTACTGTAATATGTTTTTTAACGGGATAAGGAAGACGCAGATCTGTTCCAGAATCACTGTTTATCGTATTTAATTACATGACATTGCTATAGCTTTGTAATAGGTTTTGATGAAAGTGGCATAACGTTAGCATGCTATACTAAGTATTTATTACCGTGATGATCTGTTTACCAAATGGGGGTTAGGAAACCCACACAATATATTCCGTGCATCAAACATTAGCTTAATGTTTTTAAGGGTTAGTAACCCTTAACAAAGTGTTAGGAATATCTGGTCCGTCTATCTATGTAATGTTTATAGATGTTTTTAAAATGGTTTCTTAAAAGTTTACAAAAAATGTTTAATCATTACCCGATACCGCAGTGAAATGGTAAAACGTACTTCATAGGTAATTTTCAGATTTTTTTTTTCAATTATTTTCCCAGCTACACCATCAACTTCATCCTCAACATCAACAGATGCATCACTTCTCAGTGCTGATGTTTCCTCTATAGCACAACGTACCACCACAAGCTCTATAATTAAGTCTGATATCCTGCACAGCCCAGAGTTTAAACTGGTAAGTGTGTGCTGTCATATTGTTAGAAAAACAACAGTGCAAATCACTAAAACTGTGTAAATACCAGTCACTTTTGCCCATGGACATTTCAGAATTTTTAATATACAGTAGTGCCTGTCAAATTTCTAGGTGCACAGTTTATGCAACAGCAGTTTATGCACTGTAAACCTTTTTTTATTTATATAAAGTGTGGGTGAACTTTATGGCTATGCTGTGGTTCCTGTAGGCTTTGCGTGCGTGCATGCGGGGCGGGGGGTTGGGGGGGGGCCTCCATGTCCATTTTGCTTGGGGCCCCCAAATTCCTTCAAACGGCCCTGCACTCAGACACCTCAATTTGTCAGCAATGAAAAGGTAACTCCCTGCCGAGTTCAACGATACCTCTCACAAGACTGTATGTCGTACAGTTCATTAGTTGTGAAAGAAGGCGTGGCCAAAACATAGGGGTCGGGGCAAACCTCCACCAATAAAAAAAGAGGTCTCTGCCGAGTTCACCTATGGTCTGTCTAGCTAGCATAGGTCGATTTTAGACATTTTAATGCAGAAATGTTACATATTGTACCTTTAAAAGGGCATATGTGTAAGCGTAAGTAAGATGTGTGTGTGTGTGTGTGTAAGTAAGATATAAGTGTACATAATAGATTTTTCCCCAAAGATAGAATAATATTGTGAGTCAAGAACACCTCTTAAAGTATGATTTCCCTTCATCTTGATAAATATAAGCAGGCTAGGAAGCACTGCTTAGCCAAGATATATAACAGAAACTCTGATGACGTTATACTGTCTGATGAACATGCAGTGAAAACAAGCGCTTACAATATGGGCGACATGTAAATGACCAGGAATGTAAACCAAATTAGAGGGGGTAGCATTTTCAACCTACCTATGCTTTAATTTAAACAATTGCCATATGTTTATTGATTTTTGATATGGTTGTATACAAGACAAATTGTCAGCAAGTGTTTTTTCATTTTTCTTTTACAGGTTATGTTGAAGGAGTGTTCCATCCCGCTAACACCAGTCATGTTTAGCATTGCGATGTTGGATGTGATGGATAAAGTTGATCTATCAAATTCCAGCCCTGTGGAGAGCACAGTTCTACAAAGCTCAAAGGTAATTAACCTGCTATCTGTTGGTTGAGGCCAACACACTGTCACCCTGTAAATTATAAATGTCCAGACTGCTTATAATGTTGTAAAGGAGATACACCCCACATGTGGTTTCAAAGTGTGTTTTGTTTTTCTTACATTAGACACCAAATGTGGAACGTCCTCGGAGGGCTGCTGCCTCCAAGACAACCCGGGCCAAGCAGCAGGTTTGTGTGTTTTATGCTATTTGTAACTGTTTGAAGTTTGAATAGTTTGTTCCTTATTACATTTTAAAATCATACTCCAATATTTTTATATGATGGATTAGTTACTGCGTACAAATTATTTTGATAGTGTTGACAGACAGCAACAACATTTTAGTTTTTGTTTGTACTTTGTTTTTGCAGTCCATTCAATTGTTCTTTTTCTAGGTTGGGGCCACTGTTGTGGAGGTGTCTTCCATTCCAACACCTACCAGTGCTGTTGACGTGACAGTGCTCGAGTAGGACGAGAAGGTAATGTTTTTTTGAATAGAGAATGCATAGCTATTTCATTGTCATTGTTAATGCACTATAACTTTAAAAAAACTCCAGGTATGATTAGATCTCTATCAAACGTAACAATATATCTCAAAGTTCTCTCACGATATAAGTACACAAGACTCAGTACACAAGACCCAGATCTGCAGCCCGCAGTTCAGTGTGAATCGTGGCTTGCGCGAGTTGCTCTCTTTTTTTAAATGAGTGGGGAAGTACTGCAAAGCATAACTTTATTTTTAATATCAAAGAGCGAGAGTAGTACTTTGATTATTGTTTGCACAGACCGAAAACATGTAATCATTCTTTTCAATTTTTTTTTAACTGTTCGTATTTACAATATGGGGAAACAAATATAGTTCAGATAGGTTACAAATGACTTCAATCAGAAGTTAGAAGCTCTTGCTGAAGTTATTAGGTCTGAAGAGGTTAGTTATACAGGAGATGTGCCAGTGATTTGAGTTTGTGGCAAAACCTTTCACAGTTATTGTTTTTTTCTCTCCATTTTTTTTACTTTTGATTTAATAAGACTATTTTTCTAGTCATATTTAGTGATGTGTGTGTGTGTGTGTGTGTGTGTGTGTGTGTGTGTGTGTGTGTGTGTGTGTGTGTGTGTGTGTGTGTGTGTGTGTGTGTGTGAAATTAGAACACCAATATAATACACACATGGACAATGGCTGTGTCCATGTTGGTCCATATATGCTGATGGAGGTTGTAGTATAGTATACAGTCAGATTATGCTTTTCCCATTTTTATAGTAGATGTCCACTAAATTAACAGCCAAGACTTCTTTGACTGTCCAAAAGGATGCAGCATTTTATTTATATGGAATAGTTTGTTGTATAATTTGGGTAGATGGGCAGCAACAACATTTTTGCATAAGTTTTTAGTATATGATTGTGAAACATTGAAAATATACATGCTTTTGTTTATGCAGTTCTTTTGTTTTTATACAGGCAACCACAATGGTGTGATGTCCCCTAAATAAGCAACAGTCAATACTGCTTATATATTGTGTGTATTTTTATTTTATACAATATTTTTGAAACAATGAAACATGCATGATTTTGTTACATGTTTTTTTATATACAGGCAACACCAATGGCTATGTCGTCTGCAAGGGCTTCAACTAGCCGGGCTGCAGAAGTGGCTGCGCCAGATTCAGTAAGTGTCCCACATACGGATTGACTGATGAATATAATAAAGACCTTCTATGATGAAGGAAGTTGGTTGCTGTATGTGTTTTTCCTTATTATAGGGTTTCCCTACACGGCGCACTGGGTCCAAGAAAGGTAAGGGCAATGCTAAAAAATCCGTCGAAGGTAAGAGCCATGCTGATCCTAGTGCTTGCATGTGTTCAGAAAAGTTGCAATCCTCAGTCATTGCTGGGACTGAAGTCAGGGCTGCATCATTTCCTTCAGATGGGAATGCATTGATGGCATGTAGTGTTGCGGCTGTGATCAAACATGGGATTGCTCCTGTTTGTACATGGCAAAAGTCAGAACTACGTGCAGAATATGTGCAGAAGGGATGAAGTTGAATGCTTATGTAGCTAAGGCAAGCCAGGAAAGTGGTAAACAGAAGGAGATGTGCAAGTTGATTGAACAGCACAATGTGTTTGGCAGGAGCTCTAAAGTACATATTGGAAAGCCAGTGTACGGAGATTTGGGTTTGTTGGAAGATGAGACTGTGCGAAAAGCTGCAAGAACACCTGTTGAGGGATGGAATGTGTCTGTTGAATCTCCAAGGTGCAGTTAGTGCAATTATTCATCACAAAGGTCTTTTTGTCATAGTTGATTGTGGCACACGTGAATTTTGGCACATCTGTGGCTGTTTTCAACACATGACTTAATGACCTGATGCTTCACATCATGAGTGTAAAGAACTCTTTGAAGGCACAGTCGTTTGGCATTAGTAGCATTTCTGTCAAGGCAGGGCAAGTTGATCTTGACAGGCAGAGTGCTGCAGTATTTACAGATGGTGATGCTGACACCGAAGTAGCAGCTGAGCTTGAGGATACCAGCTTTGTCGGGCATGAACGTCACGTAAGATCTGTTAGGGGAACATTTCATCAGGGGGACCCTCGGTTCCAATACGGAGGACTTCAGTGTATGGCTATTGGTTTGGTAGGCCTAGCAAAACATACAACTGACAGTGTGTTTTCATGGCAGTCGGACGACTTGGATAAAGTTGTAGTTTTAGGTGACAGGTTATACACCTCTTTGCGGGACAGCAACTCAATCACTGATGAGTCAAAACTGCTATGTGTTCCAGATTTGCCCGAACAGTCCATTATTGACGGTCACAAGTTTGAGTTTGAATATGGTGACTATGTCACTGGAGATGTTGATGTAGTTGAGGGAGAGCTTATTGAGGCAGATGTGTACACAACCTTAAGAAATGGGTTAGAAAAGATTTGTATGAAATATGACACATGCTTTCTGACATTGAATGGCAATACATGTGCAATCATTGGTCAAGATGGACAGTACGCTGTGGTTGACTCATGCACGCAGTGCGACTGGGTTGATTGATGAAAAAGGGCAGAGTGTTGTTGTGTATTTTAGTTGCCTTGAACATGTGTATGATCTCATTTGCAAATTTGCAACCGTTTTTCGCAAAAAGCTGTTTGAAATTGCTGGTGTCCGTGTTTCTCACAAAGGTTCTGTTCTGTCCTTGGGTCGGAGCGTGAATCTTGAATCCACAGTGAGTGGTGAGAGTGAGTTGGGTTGTGCTTTACCTCAAATGAGTACTCTTCAGCCAACACTTGGCTGCACCAAGAGTCAGAGAGGTTCAAAGCGGAAGAGTTCAAGAGGAACTTCTACATTAAAGACATTTAAAAGTAGTGATGTTTCAGAGGTGGTATATATAGTTGATTTTGAGTCAGATGTAGAATTTGTAGGTGATGTAGTTAGCACCAAAAGTCAGAGAGGTTCAAAGCGGAAGAATTTATCGGAAACGTTTACATCTAAGAAAATGAAAAGCAGTGATGTTTCAGAGGTAGTATGTGTAGGTGATAATTCAGATGTAGAATTTGTCAGTCCCTCCAGAAAAACGCGGAGTTTTTTTGTGATTGTTGCGGGCAAAAATCCTTGATTATGCGGCACGTTTTCTTAAAAAATGCGATGGAATATGCGGGATATTTATGCCATTTTATGCGATGAAAATGCGGGAACTTGCAAAAATTGCGGGAACTTGCGGGAACTTGCAAAAACTGCGGTTTGATGAAAAAGAGAAAAAAAAGTGATTCCCCAACACTGTGTTCTCAGTAGGTGAAATTACGTCACTTCATAACGTTCCCATGGCAACAGGGTAAAATGGCTGCTCTTGTGTGAAGTAAACGCAACATTTTTCAATTTTCTGCTGAGATATATGTGACTTTTTTCCAACGAAAATGCGGGGATTATGAAATCATGCAAGCCCCGCATATTTTGCGCGGAAATCGTCAATTTATGCGGCGAAAGTGCGGCGTATTTTAAAAAATGCGGCCCCTGCATAAATATGCGGACTTTGGCTGATTATGCATTGAATTCTGCGATCGCATAATCGCGTTTTTCTGGAGGGACTGATTTGTAGGTGATGTTGTGAGTAAAAGACTGCAGTTTAATCCTCTTTGTAAGGAAGTTGCACAAGCTCTGTGCACACAGTTGAATGTAGAGTCAGTGAAAGTTGATTTAGTATCTACAAACGTTGGTGAGTTAGGGCCTCCCTGTACTAATGATAAAATAGTTGGTGATGGAAATTGTTTCTTTAGAGCAGTCAGTCAAGCTGTGAGTGGCACACAGAGTTATCACAAAGAAATTAGACGTTCTGTGGTTAAGCAGTTGGAAAGCAATGCTGTGGTCTATGAGAGAATGTTGGGAACTGAGTATTCATCAATGGCAGAATACCTCAGCATTTCTAAAATGCGCTATGTTCGCAGTTGGGCAACAGAAATTGAGATTCAAGCCGCAGCAGATTGTTTAGGAATAAATATATTCACATATTGTAATGTTCGCTGGCTTGAATATAGTTGCAAGAATAGGCAGTTGTCAAATCAGGGAGTGTATTTGGAAAATTGCAATGGTAACCATTATGAGACAGTTGTTTGTGTTAAACATCCTCAAAATCAGAGTTGTTATGGTTATTGCAAAGTAGTGATGCCTTGTTCTAGGGTGTACAATTTTCGACCTATAAAGTAGAAAGAGTAGTGTTTGTTTAGAGAGTTTGGATTCAGTTGCAAGTTGTGTAGTTGAGCCTCTTGAAGATGTAATAGAGCAGCAGCATAGTACATTGTCTGGTAAGGACACAGATTGTGTGGTAATGTCAAGTGATGAGAGTAAAACCACATTAAGATTTAATCCTTTAAGCATTGAAGTTTCAAAAACACTGTGCACTAAGTGTAAAGTGGATTTTGAAAAGCAGGATGTGCAAGGACCAACAGTGTCTGGTTCTTTGGGTGTTGTATGTAAGACAGTTAAAGTTGTAGAGAACGGCAGTAGTTTCTTTGGAGCAGTAGCTCAAGTGATCAGTGGTTCCCCAAAAGTCACAGAAAGATAAGATGTGCTGTTGTTAAGTATATGCAGAGTCACAGTGAAGCTCACATGGAGTTAGTTGGAACAGGATATGCTTCAATGTCAGAGTATATTGAACTGTCGCGGATGATGTATGTTGACACTTGTGCCACAGACATTGAAATCCAGGCAACAGCAAATGCTTTTGGGGTGGACATTTTTACATACAGTGGTGACAGATGGCTCAAATACAGCTGTAAGACCTCGGCTTTTTCAAATCCAAGGCATTTACTTGAAACTCAATGAGCTAAATTATTTTGAGTCAGTGGTTTGTGTCCAACATGTTGATAAGCAGATATGCTTTGAGTTGTGCAAAGTGGGTAATTCATCCAACACTCTGTACATGTGTACAAGGAATTCAAAACAGCCACAGACTACTGCAAATATCTGTAGTTCAAATAGAAATTATAGTTTTTCTAAGTACTTGAAAAGGAAATGGCGCTTACAATCTAATATGCAATATCAAGAAAATGTGTTGCGTAGACAGAAGGTTAAGGAAAGGGGTTCACGGAAGTACCGAGATGATGTGTAATTTAGGCAGAAAGTTAAGCAGAAAGTTAAGGAAAAGGGTTCACGGAAATACCGAGATGATGTGTTATTTAGGCAGAAAGTTAAGGTAAGGGATTCACGGAAATACCGAGATAATGTGTTATTTAGGCAGAAAGTTAAGGAAAAAAGTTCACAGAAATACTGAGATAATGTGTTATTTAGGCAGAAAGTTAAGGAAATAAGTTCACAGAAATACCGAGATAATGTGTTATTTAGGCAGAAAGTTAAGGAAATAAGTTCACAGAAATACCGAGATGTGTTATTTAGACAGAAAGTTAAGATATTGAGTTTAAATAAGTATCATGGTAGTACTGAGCATAAGAAGCGTGTTACGGCAGGTAACAAATTGAGGATTCAACGAAAGAAAGAAATGGCGGAGCAATTTGATTTTGTTATGGAGCAGTTTTGAATAAAGTAAAAGATGGGCCAGATTTTGTGTGTTGCGTTTGTCATAGATTGTTGTTTAAACATCAGGTCTTAAACTGTAAAAGTGATGATTACAAGATGAGGGAAGGAATAGCGTTAATTGCAGATAAATGTATTTCTCAGGATTATTTGCACACATGTAGTAAAGACTGTGTATTGCCGTGCCAGTGGTTGGATACGCCTAGAGGTCAGCTGTGGATATGTTACACATGCCATTATAAGTGCCACCTGAATGTGCACAGAACAACTTGGCAGTTCATCCTATTCAAAAAGAATTGGCGTGTTTGAATAGGTTAGAGCAGCATCTGATTGCGTTACACATTCCATTCATGAAGATGTTAGCGTTACCTAAAGGTGGTCAAAATGGAGTACATGGACCTGTAATGTGTGTTCCAGCAAATATTGTACAAACTAGTAATTTGCTGCCACGTTCTAACATGGAAGGATCTTTGTTGTGTGTGAAGTTGAAACGTAAGTTAACATATAAAGGACATTATGAATATCAGTATGTTGATACTATGCACATAAGGCAGGCTTTGCATTATTTAAGAGACAAATGTGCATTATAAAGATGTAGAGTTTAATGAAGCGTGGTTAAACGAGTTTTGTAGGGAAGCAGATGCTGATGCTTTAAAAAATAACAGCGAGTCTAATGTAGAAAGGGTTGAAACATCTGCTGATGTTGGGGAAGATGAACTTCTACATGATAGACAGCAACATTGTATGTTTCAGGATACGCCTGTTGATATTGGTCAGGAAGCGTTGGATCAATATTGTTATGATATATTGAATTTGGCTCCAGCAGAAGGAAATAGTCCTGTGAAATTGTTGACTGATCCTACAAATGAAGCCAAATGCTTCCCAGTGTTGTTCCCAAACGGGTGCTCTACGTACCATGATAGTAGACAACATCGTTTGACAAGGTCGCGTTATTTTAACAACAGGATTTTACATGCTGACGGTAGATTTGCAAAAAATACTGAGTTTATATTTTTTGCTCAGTACAGTACTGAGGTTGAACAAGTTGTGTCAAATGTGTCTATAGCTTTACGGAAAGGAAAACCGGGTACTAAGTCTCAGGTTAGTGGTGATATGTTGAACAATGAAGAATCTTTAAAGAAGTTGTTGGAGTTTGATGATGGGTTTCGTTTCCTTAAACCTATTAGAGGTACCCCAGCTTTTTGGCAGGGAGCACAGCGTGACCTGTTGGCTTGTGTTCGTCAGCTCGGTGTCCCAACATGGTTTTGTTCATTTTCTTCCGCTGATATGTGGTGGAAAAATCTTCTTAATAGTATTTTGAAACAGGAAGGTAGAACACAGACAGTTGAGGACTTAGAATGGGCAGACCGGTGTGAGCTTTTACGTCGCAATCCTGTCACTGCAGCAAGAATGTTTGATTTTCGCTGGCATTGTTTTTTGAGGGAAGTGCTGATGTCTCCATCACATCCAATAGGAAAAATAAAGGACTACTTTTATAGGGTGGAATTCCAGCAATGTGGTTCCCCACATGTCCATTGCCTATTTTGGATTGAGAATGCTCCCTTAATTGATAAAAACACAGATGAAGAGGTAATTCAGTTTATTGATCAGTATGTCACATGTGAATTACCGTCACAAGATGAGCCCTTAAAGGACATTGTGACATCTGTGCAACAGCATTCAAAGCGACATTCAAAAACTTGTAAAAAGAATAAAACAGTTTGTCGTTTCAATTTTCCCAGGCCAGCATCCACTCGAACATTTATATGTCGTAGCATCATTGAAGAAAACAGCAAAAAAATGTGTATGTGTACGGTTGATGCAGCTCATAGGATGGCAGATTGTGCATGCAAGAAACAGGGGCAGGAACAACCTCAGAAAATGGAAAAAGACAAAGCATCAAAGATTTTGACAGCATTGAAGGAGGCTCTATCAGATGACCATGTTAGTTATGATAGTGTGGAACAGTTAGTTAGGCATTTAGGTATAAATCAAACTATTTTTGAAGCTGCATATAATCGTTTTGCTAAGGATACACATGTTGTGTTGAAAAGGCAGATTAATGAGGTGTGGATTAATCAATATAGCAAGCCACTGTTAAGATGCTGGAATGCAAATATTGACATCCAATATGTTGTTGATGCGCGTAAATGTGTAGTTTATATCATTTCTTATATTTCAAAGGATGAAAAAGTGATGGGACTATTGTTAGGCAATGCACATCGGGAAGCAGCTAAGGAAAGAAATGCAAGTGCAAAAAATGCATTGAAAAATGTAGGTAGTGTGTATTTACACAACAGAGATGTGTGTGCTCAAGAGGCTGTCTATAGGTTAACAAATATGCATCTGAAGGAATGTTCAAGGAAAGTTGTGTTTGTGCCAGTAGGGGATAATGTAGTAAAAATGAGTTTGCCTTTAAGTGTGTTAAAACAAAAGGCATCATCACAGGATCTTACCACAGAAGACATGTGGATGACTAGTTCTGTGGATAGGTATAAGAATAGGCCAAAAGATGCTTGTTTTAATGACATGTGTATGGCAACGTTTGCATCTGAGTATCGTATTCTCTCTAAAACTGAAACGTCTGTAAACAGGATAAAACTTGACAATGATTGTGGTTTTATTATGAAAAGAACACGTACACAACCTGCAGTTGTTCATTATGTGCGCTTTTCTGAGACAAGGAATCCAGAGTTGTTTTATCAGAGTATTCTGCAATTGTTTTTGCCGTATCGGAAAGATGTGCAGTTAAAACCAAGAGGTTTTGAGATGTATGAGCAGTTTTACAATAGTGGTCGTGTGAGATTAGGAGATGGATTGTTACATTTGGTCAAGTCAGTTGTTGATTTAAATAGAAGCAAATTTGAAATTGATGCAGATGACTTGGATGATATCCAAAATGCAGTTGATAGGGATGGTGTTGGAGAAGATGCCTGGTGTGAGCTGTGCCCAGAGCAAGAATTAGAGCGATTAGAGTGTGAACAGCTACGCAAAGATGAAAAGCAGATTGTGGATGAGGAGATAGAAAATATTCCTGATTTAGGAGTGAGTAGGGAGCAGGTTGCACATTTAGAAAAGAAAAATAACATTATGTGCAGAAGTGATGGTCTGGCGTTAATTCGATCTCTGAATGAGACACAGATGTGTATTTTTTATGAGATTAGACAGTAGTGTTTAGATAAGGTAATGGGGAAAAAGCGAGACCCATTACATGTTTTCATTACAGGTGGTGCAGGGACAGGAAAGAGCCATTTAATAAAGGCTATTCAGTACGAGGCAATGAGGTTGTTGTCGATGGTGTGTCGTCATCCTGACGACATTTGTGTGTTGTTAACTGCTCCTACAGGAATAGCTGCGTACAATTTACATTCGGCTACTATTCACAATACATTTAGCATTGGGAAAGATGTACGCTTACCGTACACGCCTTTGGGTGAAGAAAAGGTTAATTCTCTACGTGCTAAATATAGTAGCTTGCAGATGTTGATAATCGATGAAATCTCCATGGTTGATCACAAGCTATTGACGTATATCCATGGTAGGTTAAGGCAGATTAAACAATCTATTTGCCGGGTTGTTGAACAGAGTGAGAACTCGTTCAAGAGGGACCCCGATGCCAGACTGTGACATAAAAATATGGAAACGTTGTGAAACCGGTGAAGTTAGCTCAGCTTTACATATATTTCCTACAAATAAACAAGTAAATGAGCACAATATTAAGCAGCTACTTAAGACTTGTCGTGAATATGTCGAGATAGATGCTCAAGAGGCTTGAGTTAATGAAGGGACATCATGCAAAAGCATATAATACATGTTTGGTTGAAACGCTGCTTTTGGGCAAAGATGCCCGTGTTATGTTGTGTAAAAATGTGGATGTAATGGATAGTCTGGTTAATCGGGTATGTGGCACAGTAACGCATATAGTTTATCCCAACGATGATAAAAAGTTTCCTCAAACGGTGTACATCAAATTTGATGATGATCATATTGGTGCACAGAGGAGGAAACGCTGTGCAAATGCTTCAGCAGTCAAAATGGGATCTACAGGTATTGACCCAGAAGAGGAGAGGGTTACTAATAAAGGTGGGCTGCGCAGGCAATTTCCTCTGAAACTAGCTTGGGCCTGTACAGTACATAAGGTACAAGGAATTACTGTTGATGAAGCTGTAGTGTCCCTTGAAAAGGTATTTTCTGCAGGACAGGCGTATGTGGCATTAAGTCGTGTCAGAAGTTTGTCAGGGTTGGTAATTCAGGATTTTGAAGAGAAAGCCATATACTGCAACGACAACATTAAAGACGCTATTCAGAGCATGCCCTCATTCTTGGTTAACAATATTACAGGGCACGAAATAAAGACACATACTTTTACTGTGTTTTTGATGAATGTGCAAAGTTTGGCACGACATGTAGCAGATTTAGCATCATGTACACAGCATTTGCAGCCTAACTGTATTGCTGTAACAGAAACATGGCTAACTGCTGCTTTCTCATTTGAAACTGTAGATTGACGGATATAGTTTCAATGGCCGTCCACGAAGTTTGTCATGCAGTACCAATAATCCAGTATTGATGGAATTGCAAAGCCAACAACATGGTGGAGTTGGCATATATAGTTCAGACAATTTGGCATGTGACATTGTCCAATTACCAGATGTTAATTTGGAGTGTTTGGTTTACACGTTTGCTAGTTGTGATATTTTATTAGCAGTCATTTATCGTCCACCATCATATCCCTTGTCTTTGTTCAAACAGCATTTAGGGAAGTTACTTGATTGGCTAGATCCACTAAGTAACACAGTTGCTGTCATGGGAGATTTCAATGATGACATTTTGAAATCATCAACAATTTGTCCATTTATGACAAATAAAGGGTTTGTTCAACTTGTGACACAACCCACAACCGAGAAAGGGACCTTAATTGATCACGTGTATGTAAAGACAACACAGTACGATGTTGAAACAGTTGTGTGGCCAACTTATTTCAGTGATCACGAGGGGCTTGTATGTTCTTTTAACTGTAGAGGTTTTCAAAATGAATAGTTTCAGACTTATAACAGGTGTAGGTTTAAGTTGTGTATTATTTCAACAGAGGTGGAGAATGTTCATATCACCATATACTATTTTGGTTTTGTCTATATAGTTTGATAACTTAAATTGTCTTATGTAGCTATTTCATATATGAGTTCTTGTATGTTCTTTAAAGGGGGTGTCCTCGAAATATTGAAAAACACGGGGCTAGCATGTGGCCAGATGGGCTATCAAAAGAACAGAGGTCAGATTAAAACACAGAGGGAGTTGGGACATCATTCTCTGTTCAGGATATAATTACTTCAATATCATTTTACATAGCAGGTATGTTTGCTGCTATATTAATGCTCTGAATGTCGAGTACAGCCCCTTTTAAAAGAGTATTTGATATAAAAATAACAAAATCTATATAAAAATAAACATAAAACAGGTTACTTTTACTGCATGATCAAAATTTTAAAAACAGCATGTTCAACTAAAACATATATTAAAAGATATTTAGCTCATATTTAGCACTTATTCAAAACTGCACAATGTTATATAATATTAAATGCTGCTACTCATATGCTGTTGCTAATGCAGGTTTTGCTTTACCTTCCATGTAGAGTCAAAAAAGCAAAAGGCACTGGTAATAGTACTCCTGGTTTACTGGGATGGGGTTCGATTCCCTGCGGTGTCCTGCTGATTGTTTTGGCATTTACATGAAAGCACCTATTCATTTCAGTCAATTAATTCTCTCTAACAATTGCCACAAACTTCAATAAACTGTACATATAAACTATTCACAAACATGTAACATTTAAACAATGAAAAACAACATAATATACAATTTAACCTGCCATAGTGATGAACTATTCCTATTCTGTATAATTTCATATCAGTCTACAAATTAATCATGCACACAATGCTATAATTCAGGTAAAAGCTACAAAATTAAACGTTGATTGTCACTTCCTTTCCACTATGTGACACCTGGAAACACACTTATGCATTATGTTGCTGTACATGAAGCGTAGCGAATGTGATCTTAAGTTATTGTGCATCTATGTGTCAAAAGTGGCACACTGATGTGACATTTAAAGGTGGGCCATTTGACTTTGAAGAATGTAATATGGGGCCATTTTGTCATGGTTACAAGAATGACACCCATGAAATGTAAACAATTTAACCAGTAATGTGCGCCAACTTAGGTGAGTTTTTGAGAATCTTTCAGCTCCTCAAAAAGATTAATCATTTGTAAATGAATGGCAAACGTTCACTAAGGACAATGGAATACCCTGCTGAGTATATTGCTGCTCTGCACAAGAATCTTGTGAACCTGAAAAGGTTCATAAGTTAATAAAAGGGGGCGGGGCAAACCATCAAATGCCATAGAAACTCTCTGCTGAGTTCAATGATACCTCACATAAGACTACCTTAAACGGGTCACCAGTTATGAAAGGGGCGTGGCTTAAACATAGGGGGTGGGCCAAACCATTACCAATGAAAACGGAACTCTGCTGAGTTCAATGATATCTCACACAAGACTATGACATACAGTACTTTAGCTGTGAGAGGGTGTGGCCAAAGCATAGGGGTTGGGTAAAACCATTACCAATAAAAAAGGAATTCTGCTGAAATCATTGATACCTAATGTAACAACCTTAAACGGGTCACCATGTATAAAGGGGGGCGTGGCTTAGGCACAGGGGGCGGGCCAAACCATCACCAATGAAGAAGGAACTCTGCTGAGTTCAATGATACCTCACACAATAGTCTACTGTAAATGGTTCAAATGTTAAGAAAGGGGGCGTGGCTTAAGCATATGGGCGGGCCAAACCATCACCAATGAAGAAGGAACTCCCTGAGTAAGTGGGCGTGGTTACAGTATAGGGGGCGGCTCAGTATCACATGTAGACCACACATTATAAATTTCATGAAAATCAGATGATGTTTGTCATATAAGGCAGATTTCCTGTTGCCAGCGGGGGGCGCTATGACCAAATGTAAATTTTGGCCTGTAGGTGTTCTCAGGCCTGGACCCTTGTCAAACGTGAGAAGTTTCGGGTAGATATGACTGAGTACACTAACGTTATAACAACTTCTTCGTTCATCGATGGATGCTCAAAATGGGCGCCACGCCACGCCCACACCGTTAGATGAAAAGTTTTTCTTTTAACAATTTTTCATCTTTAAGGTGTTGAGATGGTACAGACCAAATTTGAAGTCCATCAGATGAAATCTGTAGGAGGAGTTCGTTAAAGTATAGCACCTTGACTTTTAGTCCTACTTCCTGTTGCCACTAGGGGGCGCTATGACTTTGAGTAAATATCAGCCCTTATATGTCCTCAGGGTTGGACTCTTATGAATCTTGAAAAGTTTTGAGCCAATTGGACAAATGACACTTGAGTTACACCCACTTCCTGTTTCGATGGCGAAACGCACAAAATGGCCGCCCCGCCACGGCCATGCCCTATGACCAAAAGTTTTTCTTTTAACAACTTTTCATCTTTAACGTCTTAAGATGGCACCGACCAAATTTGAAGTTGATCAGATGAAATCTCTAGGAGGAGTTCGTTAAAGTACGACATGTGGAAATGGCCAAAATCGCACTAATTTCGAGCGTTCAATTCAAAATGGCGGACTTCCTGTTGGGTTTAGGGTATGGCTCCAATGACGTTTCTGTACGTCCTGACATGCTACATATGTGTACCAAGTTTCTGTGACTCATTAAAAAGTTCAGCTTCAAAAAACGCTCCCACTTTAGCAGCGGATTTCAAAAGTTCCAATAACTTAAAACTACCAGGGAGATAGAAGTGAGGTATTTTAAAGCACAGGTGACCCCTGCCATCATCCCAAAGCATTTTTTGTTCTTGTTTTCCACAATACCAGCTCTTTAAATTACTTTAGGTTGCAGCTAGGCTACAGCCAGATCAGAATTTCTAGTCTTTGCTGTTTGGAAATGTACAGGACAACACCAACAATTGTACAATTGATAGAGAGCATATGCATGTGTATGCATTTCAAGGTTAAATAAATGCAATCTCACCTTCAACCATCAATTTGTAGATGGCATCCACATTTTCAAGGCATGTCTTAGCGGATGTGCTGAGTTGTGCATCCATTGGCAGCATTATTTTAGTCTGGTATGTCCCTGTCACCCCCTTAGGAGGATTTGCAATGAGCAGCAGGGGCTTCATGCCAAGGGCATACAACTTCTCAATCTGGAACAGAGAGGTAGAGAGATCAATTGGATACACAAAACTGTAGTTTACAGCTGAATTTGTCCTCAAGCTTGATCTGAAGTTACATCAAAGCTAGAAAACATCTACAAACAATCAAACTATGGCTTTAGGCGTTAGGGTTTTTATGAGTTTCAACTCCCTAGACATATCTAATAGTTTGGAAAAACCAGTAAACATGAAT
The DNA here is from genome assembly GCA_023631565.1 of Gymnocephalus cernua. Classification (NCBI taxonomy): domain Eukaryota; kingdom Metazoa; phylum Chordata; class Actinopteri; order Perciformes; family Percidae; genus Gymnocephalus; species Gymnocephalus cernua. The sequence continues at coordinate 33,748,228 of CM042433.1, read as the reverse complement.
TATATTCTTATTAATAGTGTGGATGTGTGAGGCAATATATTATACCAGTTATTATACCAAGTAATTTATTTGCTTATGTCAAAATAATAAAACACTTTTGGTGAATGAGAAACTACATACCAGAATGGCAGCATCATCAAGCACGTGGGATTTTTTTTTTTTTCATGGATGCCAACCACTGCTTCTTCTGACTTTTGAATTTGTCCAGCTTCTTTTGAAGTCTGACGTGTTGGGGTTGAGGATGTTTACAAAATATACACATTTTAAGTCCGCAGTAAATTTATTCCCCGCACTTTGGGCACGTCTTTTTTTGTGATCCTCCAGCCATTATGGAACAGAAACAATAACAGAAAGAGAGTGATTGAAAGAGACGAGTGAGAGAGAGAGAGAGAGAGAGAGAGAGAGAGAGAGATTGAAAGAGACAAGTGAGAAAGAAAGAGAGTGGCTTTTAAAAGTGCCGTTGGTTTGATTTGTGTGTGTGTGTGGGTGTGTGTGTGTGTGTGTGTATTAGGGATGAGCGAGTACAGCATTATCTGTATCTGTTAACCATATGAATTATCTGTATCTGTACTCGGACTGGGAGGGGCCTAACCAGGAAGTGGGCGGAATTTTAACTCGGAAGTGGGTCGGGTTGTCTTGAAATGGGCGGAGCTTTAACCAGTATGTTATTTTAAGCACGCAATTGATATGGGTTGATCAGAAATTGTTATATTTATTGCTGATTAGAAAATTATTTACAACCCAAATCAGAAAAAGTTGGGACAGTATGAAAACACAAATAAAAAAAGAAAGTAGTGATTTCTAAATGTACTTTGACTTGTATTTCATTGCAGACAATGTGAACACAAAATATTTCATGTTTTGTCTGGTCACCTTAATTTCATTTGTAAATATACATCCTTTCCTGTCATTCAGACCTGCAACACATTCCAAAAAAGGTTGGGACAGGAGCAATTAAGGGCTAGTAATCAGGTAAATTGGTTAAATAATGAATAATAATCAATAATTTGAAACAGGTGATGTCAATCAATAATTTGAAACAGGTGATGTCAACAGGTGATTGTAATTATGATTTGGTACAAAAGCAGCATCCAAGAAAGGTCTAGTCCTTTAGGAGGAAAGATGGGCCGAGGATCGCCAGTTTGCCAGCAAATACATGAGAAAATTATTGAAATGTTTAAAAACAATGTTCCTCAAAGAAAGATAGGAAGACATTTGCTTATTTCACCTTCAACAGTGCATAACATAATTAAAAGATTCAAGGAATGAGGAGGAATTTAAGTGCGTAAAGGACAAGGGCGCAAGCCTAAGCTGGACAACCGTGATCTCCGAACTGTCAAGAATCGTCATTCATCTATAAGCGATATCACCACATGGGCTCAGGACTACTTCGGCAAACCTTTGTCAAGTACCACAATACGTAGTTACAGCCACAAATGCCAGCTAAAACTGTACTGTGCCAAAAGGAAGCCCTATGTTAACAGTGTCCAGAAGCGCCGGCGACTTCTCTGGGCTCAGAGGCATCTGGGATGGACCATCACTCAGTGGAAACGTGTACTGTGGTCAGATGAATTAGTATTTCAGGTATTTTTTGGGAGAAATGGACGCCGTGTGCTCCGGACCAAAGAAGAAAAGGATCATCCAGACTGTTACCAGCAACAAGTCCAAAAGCCAGGGTCTGTCATGGTATGGGGTTGTGTCAGTGCCCTTGGCAAAGGTAATTTGCACTGCTGTGATGGCACCATTAATGCTGAAAAGTACATAGAGATTTTGGAGCACAATATGCTTTCAAGAAGACGTCTTTTCCAGGGATGTCCATGCATATTTCAACAAGATAATGCAAAACCACATTCTGCACACATTACAAAGTCCTGGCTGCGGAGGAAGAGGATACGGGTACTTGACTGGCCTGCCTGCAGTCCCGACCTGTCTCCAATAGAGAATGTGTGGCGCTTTTTGAAGCGCAAAACAAAGACCCCGTTCTGTTGCCCACCTTAAGACTTGTTTGCAGCAAGAATGGGACAAAATTACACCTGAAACACTTCATCACTTGGTGTCTTCAGTCCCTAAACGTCTTTTAAGTGTTGTGAAAAGGAATGTCAACATTACAAAGTGGTAAATCCTTTACTGTTCCAACTTTTTTTGAAATGTGTTGCAAGAACCAAAATAGGAATTTTATTTTTTTGAAACAAAAACAATAAAAATCATGAGGAACACATTACATTATGTGCTGTTGTATTGTCTGCAATGAAATACAAGTCAAAGTACATTTAGAAATCACTACTTTCTTTTTTTATTTGTGTTTTCCATACTGTCCCAACTTTTTCTGATTTGGGGTTGTACATGACAGAATCAGCATTGAGCTTCAGATCAATGGTTTTGATCACGATAACATACTATATACAGTTTAGCAACAAATACAACACATGCGGTTGCAATTATGCAGTAAAATATAATGAATAAGAGTTTTCATACTCAACATAACTTTCTTTTTTTAACTTTTAATTTTTTTATGATCAGTGTGATTTTTTTGTGTTTTTTTTTATTTTTTTATTTCCACACCAGGTGTGTGTGTGTGTGTGTGTGTGTGTGTGTGTGTGTGTGTGTGTGTGTGTGTGTGAGTAAGAGAGAGGGAGAGAAAGAGAGAGAGGGGGGCGGGGGGGACTGTGTTCTATGGATCAAATTGTCCGACACTGTTTTTCAGATCTGCATTGACTTATAAAATACAGCAAGAAAGTGTCAGACACTCAGTGCCTGAAGTAAAAAAAACTGGTTAGAGCCAGCTGACAGTTTAAAAAAGAAAACGAATCTCCGACAGGCAGAGACGTAACTCGAGTCGCATTCTACCAAGCACCACGTCTACCAGAACTCTACTGGTTAATAAGTAAGTACTACAAACCGAAGTAAAAAACAAACCTGAAGCTGAAGAGACCCTAAACGTTAACGGAAAAGACCCGTGAACCTGAGTGACTGAGGGAGAGACAGAGAGAGAGACAGCTGTTCTCTTTTCAGTGTTCTGTGTGAGAGTGAGCAGAGCGTGTGTAGGGGAGGGGCGCTGTGACTTCTAGCCTATCACAGAATGCAGATACAGTCAGCTACCCAATGAGGATTTTTATTCAATCCGAGCACAGATATTGACTCGTATTACTCGTATAATACTCATATTCGGCAAAAGTGCTTTATCCGATACTCGTTTCAGCCGAGTATCCGGCTCAACTCTAGTGTGTATATGTGTGTGTTGGTGAAATCAAAAAGTGTTGCAATAAAGCTGTAAAACAGGAAAAAGCAAAATATTATTAGAATTGCCTTTGTAGTAAATGAGCATTTCTTAATTGTTAGGACAGAGTAATTGTAATTATTAATTAAATATGAATCAATCACAACCACTACGTACAATACAAATCAATCCTGACTGTACAAATGTCAGATTTGTACCACATTCACTTGAAACAAGCACGTTACATACACAAATATATTTTTATTTAGGCCTACAAATAATGGAAACAGTGGACTTCGTCTATGTCCTGTTGCATTAAATGTTTCTCATAATATCCACTGCTCTCTCTTCTCAATGTCACAAATAACTAAAGTAACAATTACCCTCAATTATCTCATGATGATTTCAGTGTCTTCTAAAATGCCAAAGTCTTGCAAAGGTATGGCACCATAGTGTTACAGGATATTCTATCTATAAGTTAGTGGTGGGTCGTCTCTCTATTTAATTATGCATTAATAATATCAGGTATGAACGGTCATTAACATTGAGTCGCACTGAGCAGTCAAATCCTCTGGAAAGACTCCAGGTCCACTTTTTTATTTCCAGTCCATCCCTGATTGTGGTAATTCCCCGAAGTTACACTTCTGACATTTACGTACTTTGCACTTTGAATAAAACTTTAACCACTGCAACAACAGGTTGTTTATTGTTGTCACAACACATGGACAAATACATGAGTTTAAACTGATTTTGGTAGCTGGCAGTGCCACAATCCAACTGTCCCGGCCCGGTGACAGCTGTCATTTGGCCGGCTAGCTAACTGTAGATGATACAACACTACCAAATTCAACCTAATCTCCAGGGATGAAACGCTACACAGATCGGGCTACAACTAAAGAAATAACAGTATAGATTATGCGTGCTTTTTAACAAACAAACACCGATTGGGTTGAGATACTTACTGTAGTCAGTTGGAGGGTGAAATGAGTGGTAAAGTGATGATGGGTAAGAAGCGTGCGTAACAGTGCGTAACGTGACGTATCGTTATTGTAGTAACCACTGAAAGTCTTCTGATTCATAAGAATAATTATTAATAATACTATTCGCTGCGGTGACGGAAAATACATTTGAGAATAATAAAATATCGTAGAGGGTTTAATAACGTAAAGGAAACAAGCTATTTCAAACAATTTACTGTTATTTAGACAACAAATCTGAACTAATTCATTATAATAAATTATAAAAGGAGGACGTTTCATAAACTAGAAAACAACATTTACCACCGCCCACTGTGTGACGTTGTTGAACCTAATAAATTATAAAAGGAGGACGTTTCGTAAACTAGAAAACAACATTCACCACTGCCCACTCTGTGACGTTGTTGAACCAGGGAATCTGTGTGTCCACCACGGCAAATGAGCCTCATTGACTTTGTATAGGTGTTGTTTCCGTGGTGCCGACACGCAATTTATCTAGTACGTTCTTAACACTGATCCTTAGGAATATTGGCTAGTTATTGTATTTTGATTTATTTTTGTACGATGCACTTTGACTGAACAACTGTTTGTAACCTGTATTACACTGTCTTGTCTTTTATGTGTAACTCATGTTGTCTGCACTATGACGCTTTATCTTGGCCAGGTCGCCATTTTTAATGAGAATGAGTCCTCTATATGCCTACCTGGTTAAATAAAGGTTAAATAAAAAAATAAATAAAATAAAAATTTCAACACATTCCGTGCCACCACCACGCATATCGGGGTTAAGGGGTCGTGTTCATTTCACGCATTTCTGTGAGATCAGGTTATCCGTTACATTCAAGCAATTGCCAAATGAGTTGCTACAAGGCAAATTAAGACTATCAGCTCCACACAACTCTCTCTGTATTTCTCGGTATGGCATGTTCAGAAGATTGTGTCATCCGGTGACTTTCCCGCGCAGAAACTCGAGTGAAGATAATTTCCTCTTCTGAAGAGGCCATGTTTTTTAATCCTCCGTGTCCTCCTTGGCTACTAGCAACTGCGCAATCACGCAAGGCTTGTATCATGTGGACGCGCCAACGTTTTGTTGTCATTACTTAGAATTCCTCATGGGGGAGACAAAAACAATGCACTAGATCATTATTAAACACCTGGGATAATAGCTGTAAGTGGGAGAAATGTCATAATTGCATGGAAACTAAGTTCTGAAATAACCATCTCCTTATTTTTTATGACATTTATTTCCATAACACATTTTCTTCTCACGAGCCTCCAAACAGTTTTCTCACAGGAGACACTGTAATCCCCCCCCCCCCCCCCCCCACACACACACGTATTAGAGCTACATTCACATATGTTATTCCTACTAGTTCGGTGGCGTAGTGTATGCATAGTATGAATATTCAGCCCAGTCTCATGGCAGTTCGTGAAATTGTCACGTTATTAAATCTATGGATTTGTGTACAATTACACGATTTAGTCTTTTTTTCGTGTTGGTGAGGACAATTTTTAAACTAAAGTATTTAAATGGGAAGCATGTTTCGTTGTCACAGCACAACTACGGTAGCGAGTAATATCAAAGGCAAAAATCCGCGTAAGGAGGTTGGTTGGGGTGGTGGATGCGTCATACAACACAGGACTTTCACCACGGAGACCGGGAATCGTGTCCCGGGGTGTGGCGTGTCCTTTCACCATTCTCGTGTCCCGGCTTGTGGCGTGTCATTTCCCGTTCTTGTTTTCCTAAACCCAACCGTCCCGCTCGTGTCCCGGTGTGTGACATGTCCTTTCCCCGTTCCTCTATTCCTAACTCCAACCGTCCCGTTGTTGTGGCACGTCCCCAAGAGACCGCGGCTAGTGTCCCAGCATGTGGCGTGTTGTTTCCCTGTAACACAACCTCTCGGCGTGTGGCGTGTCATTTCCCTGTAACACAACCTCCGTATAGATGCTTCCCATTACGTTCTGACCATCACGAATACATAACGTTCTCAGAAACACGAAAAAAACAACAAAATCGTGTAATTGTACACAAATCAATAGATCAAAAATAACGTGACAATTTCACGAACTGCCGTGATACCGGGTTGGAATATTGTTTTTTAAGTGATTTGACACTAAATTTCAATATTTCAGCTGGGCCCCTAGGCTGAAATCATTCAGGAGGTCCTAAAGAAGCTTCATGTAAAATGTGATGCTTTTATCACCTTGGTAATGGTATTATTTCATATGTGCACTACCCATCTGGACTAAACTGTTATCAAGCAGTAGCATATTGAGCTATGCAGCTTATTAAAAGGGGAGGCTGGCTTTTGTTCACAGCCGGGGCACATTCATCAACAAGATATTGATCGCAGCCCAAAGCTCTGGGACATGTTTACCATCAGTGTCAGCATGGAGAGAAAGAAAGAGAGAAAGAGAGAGAAAGGAAAGAATATAAGGGAGAGCAGGAGGTTCTCTCACTTCTCGTTTCCACTTTTCCTTCAGAGCCTTCTAATAATCTAGCATGACTTTAAATAACTGAGGATTATTGTGTTGAGCCTTACATTAGGAGAAATTTAAGCTCTTTCAAAAATGCTTTAAACTTGATTTGAGCGCAAAGTGTTTTTAAGTGATTACTGCTAATGTTCTCATTAATCACTCAGCCTGTTACTGAGCCGATAGACAGTACTAAGTGAGTTAGTTTAACAACATAGAATATAAGTGAAACAAAAGTGATCCAAAAACAAAAAATTAGTGACAGATAATATTCTATATGCAAACATGAATGAGCTACTAAACAACAAGGTCATGTTCCAAATGTAAAAAAAAAAGGGGCGTGGTTAGCTGATTGACAGGGATAGACTGACATGTCACATGAGGGGGGAGTGTTGGTTTACCTGATTAAGCCAAGACGACAGGGGTCCGTTTCAGGAAGGAGGTTCAACAAACTCTGAGTCTGAGCCTGACCTCTGAGTTGATTTATCCTGAGATGGGAAACTCTGAGTTTTCGGTTTCACAACGGCTGATTCGAGTTGGTTCAATCAACTCGGAGTAGGTTGACTCAGGGTTACGCGCGTGCACCAAAGACAGCATGAATGGAGCCATGATACTACGATTCACCATGGCAACAACCACAAACAAACGGGTCGGCGGACATACTCATGCGCACATACAGCGAGTTTGAACATGTATTACGTTAAAAAAGCAACACAGCGGCTGCTGCAAAGAGAGAGAAATTGCGCTGGAGAAAATTGCTGCTAGAGTAAATGCTTATATTCCAATATGATGTATATCATATTTAATCATAAGCTAATATTACTTCAAATCTATTTCAGTTAGGTGCAATACTGCGGGCGAAAAAGTCCTAGGCTACTAATCCCATTCTGAGGCTGCAGCACCATCATTAACATAATTATAATTCATAATCTTTAATTTCAAAGGGTTTACATCATTCACCTGCAATACTGTGGAACTCCTTTTTAATGGCTCTGACTGGTCTGTGTCCAGGGAACACTACACAGGTTTAAACTCTTTACTTTCACTGACCCGTATATGGGACACTCACGCTCAAAGTGGACGCTGCTTAAACTTTGTTATAAATTTGACGCATTAAATCTTCAAAATATATGGTCATGCAGCACATCTATTGAAAGCTTAGACTGTCAGGATTGAATTAAGCCCAAACACAAAGCATGAGATGATTTATCCCAGCTAACAATTTTTGGTTCCCAAAACGTTTTGGTAACGTTTGTTTTTGGTTGCGGAAACGTTAGTTTTTGGTCCAAACGGCAAGTTTTGTGAACGTTTTGGAAACGTTAGTTTTTGGTTTGGTCGAACGTTCTCTGAACGTTCCATGAACGTTCCCCTAACGTTGTAACCTTTAGATAACGTTCCCCTAACGTTCGCCTAACGTTGTAACCTTTAGATAACGTTCCTCTAACGTTCCCCGAACGTTGTATCCTTTAGATAACGTTCCTCTAACGTTTGCCTAACGTTGTAACCTTTAGATAACGTTCTTCTAACGTCCCCCTAACGTTTAGATCACGTTGCCGTAACGTTCGCCTAACGTTGTAACCTTTAGATAACGTTCCTCTAACGTTCCCCTAACGTTGTAACCTTCAGATAACGTTCCTCTAACGTTCGCCTAACGTTGTAACCTTTAGATAACGTTCTTCTAACGTTCCCCTAACGTTGTAACCTTTAGATAACGTTCCTCTAACGTTCGCCTAACGTTGTAACCTTTAGATAACGTTCTTCTAACGTTCCCCTAACGTTGTAACCTTTAGATAACGTTCCTCTAACGTTCCCCTAACGTTTAGATAACGTTGCCGTAACGTTCGCCTAACGTTGTAACCTTTAGATAACGTTCCCCTAACGTTGTTTAGATAACGTTCCTCTAACGTCCCCCTAAGGTTGCAACCTTACATAACTGTGTGCATGAGCAGGAATTAATTACTATGTATTGGCAGGAATGAATGAACAGGCCAACTTGATCGGATTTAAAACTTTAATATAATATAAAAAATACAATATTAAAAAATACAATATTAACACAATATAAACAGGCCTGGAAAAATAAGCAAAAAATACAAATAAAAAAATGGAGTGGGATGTAGTGCAAATGTAAAAAAAACACACACACATATATATATATATATATATATATATATATATATATATATATATATATATATATATATATATATATATAAAAAAAATACAGTGATCCAACAAGTTCCATGGCTAGTCTGCTGCTGGAACAAAAAACATCCCCCTCGAAGAGCACTGCAGAGAGACACTCTTGTGTTCCTCCCCAACTTCCCTCAGACACCCGCTGATTGTTGACTCTGCTTGGGACCTATTCAAGGTTGTCTCCATGGCAACTTGCTGTGTTAACGCTATGACATCCTGCGGACTGAGGCCCCAATGGGTGCCAGGCTAAGCGACTCTCACCAGGCCCCCCTCCACCCTAATACCCCCGTCCCACGCCTTCGCCGCTTTTTTACCCCCCAGTCTGACAAGCTGGTCTGTGACCAGCGCCATTCGGTCGGACGGAGAGGACGCTGGCGCTGTTTATTCGCCGCTTCTCTGCCTGCTCTGATGGCTGCTTGCCCAGAGTGATAGAGAAAGACACTATCTCTATGGCTCTGTGCTTGCCGATGTCTGGGTTACCTCCACCCCCCATTCCCCCCCATTTCCCTCCCCTGTTGCAAGTCATGTGTTGAATCGTGTTGTATGTGCTTACTGCCGAGGTTTTCCTCCCCTTTCCTCATGTTATGCTGTATTTTCCTTACTTGTAATTCTTCCCTGTAAAGCGACTTTGAGTCTATGAAAAGCGCTATATAAATTCAATTTATTATTATTATTATTAGTCCTTCTCAGCTGGCCTAAAAAGAAAGAAACAAAAGTTTGATGTCATACTAAGAATCAACACATTGACAAAAGCAAGACTAATGGCCTTCTGTTTTTCACATCATATAGAAGAATTTCAATTTACCGTCTGTGTGGGGCAAACTTTAGCGCCAGCCCGATCAACTCCTCCACTCCTGCTGCAGTCAGCGTGGGGAAGCTCTTCTGAGAGGCCGCTAGAGTAGAAGTCAAAATGAAGCAAAGTTACAAGTCAAATTAAAACCTCTTATCAGCCAAGCTAAGCATAATACTGATGTGAACAATAACATAGCACATGCCTGTTATAACCCTGCAGATTGCCAGGTCATGGAAGGCCTTCTTTGCCTTTCTTCCCCGCAGGCTATACTGCTTCAGCACATCGTTGGTTGCCACTCGCCGTAGCATACGCCGGACTGTAGAGCCTGAGGTCGGACCTCCAAGCGTTGCCAGGAAAAGTTGCTTTCGAAAAACATATAGAAATACAAATTATACATGTGGAACAAAGTGGGGAGCTTGTACAATCTCATTTTGTAAGATAAGTCAGTTCAGTTATAATGATATTTGAAGTTATGCAATTATATAGTGTTGATCTTAGGGCACTTAAATACCATTTTGTTCCTCCTCTCCTGTTGACTGAGACTCCTGCAGCTCGGTGACTGTTGAGCAGGGCGACAGCAACATGTCATCGACTGGAGCAGAGGGAGGGGACTGGGAGCTCCTTAAGGGCATCAGCAGCTCATCCATCTTTTCCTCATGTGTCCATCCGTTGTGCCATGCGGGTAATGATGTCCTCATGGCTATGGAAAAATGTATGGTTTTAGTTGTTATACATGATATACTTATACTGATATAAACAACTTAAGTGAGTCTTCTTACCTCTCATTTCCGTCTCCATGGCTGAGCCTCTGTGTGATGAGTTATCCTGTTTACAACAACAAAACAGTTGAGTTACTCTCAAGGTCCTTGTCATGAAATTGTATTAATTGGAAATGGAAAATTCAAAGCAACTGTACCTTCAACTGGGTCCCAAGATGAAGTGGCAGGCCGAGCTTGTGTTACAATAGACCCCCCCAACTCTGGGCTACCAGCAGGTTCCCTGTGTGGTGTTGACTCATCTAAAAATAAAGTAGATGTGAATATTGGTCAGGTCATTAAGGTAGGTTTCTTGTACATGCAATTGCAAAAGATTAACCTATGCTGATACATTAGACAATCGCTAAAAACTAAACAAATCATCAGAACAGTAACGTGATATGCACCAGATTGAAAGTCAGTAGTTTCATGGTAGGAAATATGCCTGTTTCTTAAATGCATGCATAAATGTAAACTTACGGACAGGGCTTCCAGACACATGCTCCGTCCCGGAATGCTTTCTTCCTTGTGGAACGGATTCATCTGAAATAAAAGACCATACAGTTGTACTGATTGCAAAATAATATTTTAATTGTGTAAATAATGTTCACGTAGGTGTAATCATTATGTCGTGCTAGTTAACCTGCAGTTTCGTGAACAGAGCTTCTCTTAAAACATCCATGGCTTTATCTCTTATCCACGTTACAGGCTTTAAAGCATACAGCCCTCAGATGTATCATAAGATAAGTGTTAAACTCTAAACCCACATCGGCTCTTAGGGACACATAAGATATTAGCTACGTTAGCTAGCTACCTAGCTCCATTATTTAGCTTGAGCCCCGGCAGTATGGGGAAGCGCTAATGACGTTGCGTCCATGTAAAAGGCTTTACAGCATACTTATGATACATCCGAGGGATGAATGTATGTAGCTGTAGCTACATTCATCCATCGGATGTATCATAAGACAATAATACCATGGATGTATTAATAGAACACATGGTGAATTAGCTGGAGCCTCCAATTTGAACGTGCATTCAGTGAGTCCAACTGAGTTCAGCTCGACTCGCTGTATAATGCTGGCACCCATGTCAGAGCTTTCTTAAAGTTGTTTACCAAAATCTCTCACCTTGTTGTCCATGTTCCTTATGTCGTCTAAAACATCACCGAGGGAAAGTTCAGTCTCTGTCGCCAACGTTGATGTATCCATAGGCTAGCTAGCTAGCTGTTTCCCGCGTTAGCATTCGGGCCAGCACTGCTAGCCTAGCAGTCTTGAGCGGAGGACAGTCTGTTGACGGTCGACAATGTCTTTCTTGGCATCTTTGTCCTACCTTGCGTTATAACACCGCCGGTGAAGTGTAGTCAGCATATGTTTTTGTCAATGGCAGTATTTTAGTTAGAATTTGGGACCAAAACGAACGGAGCTAGAGAACGGTGTGCCGCTCGCGTGGCGTGCACTGTTCGCCGGTGTACATACGGAAGTTAGGACAGACCTTCGGTCACCTGAAAGCAGACAGCCTTCCCCCTACTGGCGCGGGGGTGTAACGGTTGGCTTTGTACACTGAACCGAGCCTGTTAGAAGTGAAATGAAGAGGTGAATTTTCATAGTTGTGAAAATCGTTGTAAGATAGACTGTTGTTTTAACCCTAACAAAGTTTGTTTTCTCGAGATTTTGTTTTTGTTTTCTCGAAATTTCTTTTTTTTGTTTTCTCGAGATTTTTTTTTCATGGATTTTTTTTTTTTTTTTTTGCCTAAGACACCCTTCCATTTATACCGGGGAATGTGGCTCCATAAGCGGATAGAAATCTGCCGTTTCTCCCTCCACTTCTCCGGTCAAATACTTGGAAAACAATCCCACGACATCCCCAAGCAAAAGGCTCCATGAGCGGATAGGTCTGCCGTTTCTTCCTCCTCTTCTCCTCTCCTCTATCCGCCCATGGAGCACATTCCCCGGGTTAAATGGAAGGGTGTCATAGGCACAAAAAAAAATCCATAAAAAAAAAAATCTTGAGAAAACAAAGAAAAAAATCTCGAGAAAACAAAATTTGTTATAGATAACGAATTAATAAGTTGTTATCACGAGATAACAGTGCATAAAAAACCCCACAAAACTATTGTTTTTTAGCAAAATTGATATCAGCCTAAACATACATATATTTTCTTGCTATGCTGTTTATCTTACTTAGCTACATTTTATAAGACCAGTCATTTTGAGCTGGTTTGAATAAACATTTTCAAATCACACTCAGAACAACCAAAAACAACTAAACGGTAACGTTGTGTGGAGGTTACAGCGCAACCACAGGATAACGTTTGAGTTGGTTGGTTTCCCTAACGTTTCGGTAACGTTATAACCCTGAGGAAACGTTACCTCAACGTTAGTTTTTGGTTTGGTTCGAAGTAACCTTTAGATAACCAAAAACTAACGTTATTTAACGTTCCCGAAACGTTTTGTGTTAGTGGGGATAGCAGTTATACAACGTTTCAGAGCGATCTCTTCTGACGGCGCTTTATTAAAATTATTATTATCACCAAGGTTGTAGAGACAACTGTAATGCAAGAATGTGCTGGGATATGGAGCATGTCCACGATGGGTGACGTTAGTGATATGAGGACGGATAAGGTTATGTAGCTTACATAACTGATAGACTGGGAAGAAAAACCATACCGCTCAAATAGGAAGTTATCTGGAAATTAAAATGCGTCAATATCATCTTCCGACATATGTTTAACTCCCTGCCATCCAGCGTCTTCATCAACGGATCGTCGACAAAAGGAAATGCCATGTTTTGAGAAAAAACAATGTTTTAAAGTCTGCCTAACAGTTAATAAACCAACAATGTTTTATTTTATTCATGCCGATATAACAAACTGCGCTGAAATGCGCCTGATACAGACTGAATGAATGAATGAGGAAATGAAGAGCTCTGTGTCAGAGGGAGGAGCGTTAATTCTCTTCATACATCCATGGGGAGGAGTCTGAGAGAAACTCGAGGTTTCTTGAAGAAAACCTGCTCCCGACCAGGTTAGGTTCATAGGCTCAGTTACCATAGTAACTGACTCTGAGGTTAAGTTACCTCTCTTTCTGAAACGGAAAACTCAGAGTTTCCCTCATCTCAGGCTTAACAAACTCAGAGTTTCCACTAATCCTCCTACCTGAAACGGACCTCTGGTGTGGAGATGAGATTAATTGATGAGGAGATTGTTTCCTGCTGGAAGCAGGCGCAAAGCACCTCAAGTGGCTACAGAGAGAACACTACTGAAGACAAAGATGCTGAAAGACTTTTCTTATTTTCCCACAACACAATGTTTTGTAAATACACCTTTTAAAACCTGAACTACAACAACGAGGAAGAGTGGGGCTGGCCGGCGAAGGCAGGACGTGAACGCATGCAGTGTCGAGGTGAGTCAGTTTAAATGTAAATGTACTGTATTTATATAGCGCTTTTCTAGTCTTAACGACTACTCAAAGCGCTTTACGTGGCATGGGACTGCAGGGCCGGGGATCGAACCGCCAACCTTCCGATTGGCAGGCAACCGCTCCACCACCTAACCACAGCCGCCCCACAGCACAAACTCCTTTTAAAAGTTCAGGTGCTTTAGTGGCAATAGGAACACTACTCACACAGATGTTGTCATCTCATCTCATTAAACAAAAATGGTTTGAAAAAAATGTAACTGCCATTTTTTTTGTTGCTGATATTTGGTTCTATCTTGGAGCTATAATGAGTCACCTGCTATTAAATCATGCAAGTGGTGCAGCAGCAGCCTCAACAATGGCTCTAATGACCATAAAGTGCCAATTTAACTTACTTTGTCAGCACAATAAATTTCTTAATGGAAATGGAAATAACTATAGGCGAGCACATTATTTCAAAGATTTACAGTAATCTTTTAAAACATTGTGTCCTCCAGTCAATATAACACATACCCAATATTATAACTTAATTTGCTTTTATGTTAAGCCCTAAAGATAAAATAAACATGGATGGATCCAATATTAGTTGTGCCGAATCTAATTTCTTTCCACTTTCACTTTATGGCTGCTTCTGCCTGAAGTGTTGCATGTTTTATTTTTTCATGAACTCATGCTCTGCTGCATGAAACCTCTCTGTAAGAAAATGGAGACTTTCATTTTAACATGCGAGGACAGAAGACATCGCTATTGGTTTTCTTTCATCTCTTTCTTTCATCACCATATGGTCTCAACTCCCTCTGATATATGATGTAGTTTGATTGGATCTTTATTATTCTTAAAGAAAAATGTTACCCAATCATTAACAAGGCCAAACTATGATTTTTGTACTCTAACAAAAACATTAATCGTCATGACAACTGGGACAAAATAGTAGGCAATGATTGTCTGTTAAGAACATTTAACGTGTATATGTGTATATGTCGAGAACAAAGATATTTTTTGACAGAGGCCAAACGAATACACATGAAGCCTCCCACCTCCATATATATATATATATATATATATATATATATATACAATACCTGTCAAAAGTGAATGAGAAAGCATGTCATTATTCATCACAAAGTTTCAAACCTTGACAAACTCCTTGAAACATTCATTGAAGGTTTTTCACTCCATTATTAAGATCGTTTTCAAAGTCTTCCTGCTGTATTAGTTAATAGTGAGAGCGAGATGAAAGAGAGGAGAGAGAGTGGTGCGTACTATTTTGTCCAAAAGCTCTTTGTCTCCTGTTATCAGTTAGGACCAGAATGCAAAAAACTATAAATCTACGTACCTTTAGGTTTTTATTTTAAATATAAAGTAGAAAAAAGAGTGAAGGGGAATTGGTTGCCCTCATTTTATTTTATTTTGTTATCAGTTACATACATTTATAAATGGATTTTATTTAGTTTTTTGGAACCTTAAAGGGTAACAATTATATAGCATTTTCAGGATTATACTTGCATTTTGTGTTTGTACTAGAACATGTTTACATGCTTTAATGTTAAAACAAACACTTTTATACTTTGCGATCTTAAATCTCTCCCTTCTGTCTGTCGTCCCGGCTGAAGACCCTCCCCTCGCCATTTTCTGAACGCCCATAGGCGCACTTTGATTGATTGGCTCTGGAAACTGGAGGTTGGTCGGAGTCAAAAGAGGAGACAAGGATTACATATATGCATCATACAACCATCCCCTGCCTCTTCTACCACTCCACCAACCCCCCCCCCCCCCCCCCCCCCTCACTGCCCCCCCCCCCACACACACACACACACACCTCTCTTGCTCCAACACCTCCCCCCTCACCCCTATGTGGTCGGCCCACTCCCCCACAACTACAGCACATCTCATCTCCCCCCACTGACACTCCAAGCACCCCCCCCCCCCCCCTGCGTTTCATTCACACCACATCATTGTGGCACTGCCAGCTGCCAAAATCAGTTTAAACTCATGTATTTGTCCATGTGTTGTGACAACAATAAACAACCTGTTGTTGCAGTGGTTAAAGTTTTATTCAAAGTGCAAAGTACGTAAATGTCAGAAGTGTAACTTCGGGGAATTACCACAATCAGGGATGGACTGGAAATAAAAAAGTGGACCTGGAGTCTTTCCAGAGGATTTGACTGCTCAGTGCGACTCAATGTTAATGACCGTTCATACCTGCCGCTTCTGTGGAAGACGTCCTGCCTTGTCCCGGTCCCCAAGAAGTCGACTCCGTTTGGCCTCAAGGACTACTGCCCAGTGGCTCTCACATCCCATGTGATGAAGGTGCTGGAGAGGCTGGTCTTGGCCTACCTGAGGCCGCAGGTGAGATCTTCTCTGGACCCTCTACAGTTTGTCTACCAGCCTCGTCTGGGAGTGGACGATGCTGTCATCTATCTTCTGCAGCAAGCTAATTTGCACCTGGATGGCACTGTGAGAATCACATTTTTCGATTTTTCCAGTGCATTCAACACCATCCAGCCACTGCTACTAGGTGAGAAGCTGCAGATGATGGGTGTCGGTGCGTCCACAGTCTCCTGGATCACTGACTACCTGACAGACAGACCATAGTTTGTCCGTCTGGACCGTGTTCTGTCTGATGTGGTGGTGAGTGGTACGGGGGCTCCACAGGGGACTGTGCTGTCTCCTTTTCTGTTCACCTTATACACCAGACTTCCAGTACAACTCAAAGTCATGTCAACGCTCTGTTCGACACAAACAGACTGAACAAATCAGTCAGGAAGGCTGGCTCCGTTATTGACTGCAAACAGGAGACATTTGAAGCTGTGGTGGAGAGGAGGTCACTGATTAAACTGTTATCTATAATGGATAACCCCGACCCTCTCCACCCCACACTGGCCCAACAGAGGAGCACCTTCTCTAAGAGGCTCCGACAGCTTCGATGTCGCACGGACCGCTACAAGAAATCATTACTACCACAGGCAATTAAACTTTTTAACACTTCATCACTGAGTATGAGATAAGACTGAATGCACCTTGCACAATAGTACTGTAAATGTACAACTGCTTCACCAGTACTGATAAAGATGTAGATAAATATCTACATCTTTATCAGTACTGGTGAAGCAGTTGTACATTTACAGTTGTACATTTTTGTTCCCAACTTGTAGTCTATTCTATTGTTATTTCATGTATATTGTGTCCTGTTATTTAATGTATATTCTGAATGTGTGCTGTGTGTCTGATATTTTGCTGCTGCAACGTTTTCACATTTTTTTTGGGATCCATAAAAATCTATCTATCTTTCTATGTATGTATACATTGCCGATAAAATTAAGTATTCATTTATAGAATTTGCGGGGGAAAAGCCAAGTGTCCGGAATACCGTGAGCTTTCGGATGTGTCTGGAATACAGTGACCTTATGTTAGCTACTTAATAGTTAGCAGTATGCTAACGTTAAATTGTAGTGGAACGAAGCAGCACTTTCTACTGTCAGAAATCACAGATAGGACTTCCGGTTGACGATGTAAGAGAGCAGACGTCGGCTTCAGGTCTTCCGATCACATTTGCTTAAATCTCTACTTAGACATTGAACTTTCTTCTATCAAACTGTCACAGCGCATTACAAAGTCATTTCGATACCTTTGGCACCAAAATGAGCATCTCTAAGCATAAGAAAAGTGGCACACAAACTCTAATTGTAACACGAGCCAGCACTAGCATAGCTAGCAAACTCTTGGCCATGGCAGCTAACGCAACTCCTGCTAACGTTGATAGCGAAGGTGCTAACGCTAATCCTAACGTCGACCTGCCTGTCCGAGGAGATGCTACTGGCACAATCTCAATGTCGCAGCTGGTGGCCGAGCTGGAGAAGCAGAGAGCTGGTTTGAAGAATGATGTTTCTGGGCTGATTCAAGAGTCTTTAAAGCCACTTCAGACAGCCATGGATGCCCTCCGGGACATTGTCGGTTCGTTCCCGACCCGCCTTGCAGCCACGGAAACCGTCGGCGGAGAAAACTTTGAACGACTGACTACAGCTGAAGCAACAATACAGCTCAACAGTTCCGCCCACACTCCAAGAGACCATACTAGGCTGTGGTGCGGTGGATCATGTATTCCCACGAACATTACTGATAGATCTAGTAGACCATGAACAGGACACAGGAAAGTAATCGGAGTACAGGAGGGCTAAATGTAAGATTTATTTCATGGAATGTCAAGGGTTTGAACAGACCTGTAAAGCGAGCTAGAATATTTGCACACCTTAAACTTCTAAAATGTGAAGTTGCTTTTTTGCAAGAAACACACTTGGAAACACACATGTTTAAGGACACATCAGATTAAAAAAAACGTGGGTTGGCCAAATTTTTCACTCAAGTTTCAACTCCAGGTCACGTGGCGCAGTAATCATAATTCACAAAAAAAAACACTCTTCAACGCCACGAACATTATATCTGACCCAAATGGCCATTTTATTATTGTTTCAGGGTCCCTCTATCACAAACCTGTCCTGCTGGTTAGCGTGTATGCATCCAACTGGGACGATGAGAAATTCATAGAAAAAGTAATCTCATCCATACCTGATTCACGCTCCCTAATTTTTGGAGGCGACCTGAATTCAATTCAATTTCAATTCAATTTTATTTATAGTATCAAATCATAACAGGAGTTATCTCAAGACACGTTACAGATAGAGTAGGTCTAGATCACACTCTATAATTTACAAAAAACCCAACAAATCCCCCAAGAGCAAGCACTCAGTGCAACAGTGGCGAGGAAAAACTCCCTTTTAGGAAGAAACCTCGGACAGACCCAGGCTTTTGGTAGGTGGTGTCTGACGTGCCGTTGGGGTGCATCACAGTATAGATAATGAAACAGTGACTAGAAATAGTGGTTGTAGTAGCGCAGGGAGCAGCATGGCATAGCAGGGAATTTCAGCAGAACCACGGCAACAGCTGGAACCATGATTTTGGTGCCATCCTAATCCCGGGATTTCATCCTGGGTGAAAAGAAACAGAAAGACTCCGGGGAGCAAGCTCCCCAGAGCTAGGTTAGTAACAAGCATTTCTGGGACAGAGAAGCAGGTGGGCCGGGCTAGGCAGATGCTGCAACTCCTCACTCCCTAACTATAAGCTTTATCAAAGAGGAGAGTCTTAAGTTTACTCTTGAATGTGGTGACAGTATCTGCCCCCCGGACCCAGACTGGGAGCTGGTTCCACAGGAGAGGAGCCTGATAGCTAAAGGCTCTGGCTCCCATTCTACTTTTAGAGATTCTAGGGACCACAAGTAACTCTGCATTCTGGGAGCGCAGTGCTCTGAGCTATGAGCTCTTCAAGATATGATGGTGCTTGACCATTTAGAGCTTTGTAGGTCAGGAGGAGGATATCAAATTCAATCCTGAATTTTACAGGGAGCCAATGCAGAGAAGCTAATACAGGAGTGATATGATCTCGCGCTGCAGCGTTCTGGATCAGCTGGAGAGTCTTAAGTGACTTGTTTGAGCTTCCTGATAGTAAGGAATTACAATAGTCCAGCCTGGAAGTAACGAATGCATGCAGACTAGTTTTTCAGCATCATTCTGAGACAGGATGTTCCTTATTTTGCCAATGTTACGAAGATGAAAAAAGGCTGTTCTTGAGGTTTGTTTTAAGTGGGCATTGAAGGATATATCCTGATCAAAAATAACTCCTAGATTTCTGACAGTAGTGCTGGAGGCCAGGGCAATAACATCCAAGGTAGCTATATCTTTAGATAGTACGTTTCGAAGTTGTTTAGATCCCAGCACAATTACCTCAGTTTTGCTTGAGTTTAGCATCAGAAAGTTGTAGGTCATCCATGCTTTTGATGCATGCTTGAAGTTTAGCTAACTGACTGATTTCATCTGGTTTGATTGATAAGTATAATTGGGTGTCATCTGCATAACAGTGAAAGTTAATTGAGTGTTTACTAATAATATTGCCTAGAGGAAGCATATATAAGGAGAATAGAATTGGTCCAAGCATTGAGCCTGAACTGTACAATTAACCCTTCCTTGGACTGCTCCAGCCCAAAATCTAAAATCCCCTCCAAAATGGCTAAAACATTGTCGTCGTTTATGAACCAAATTGGATGTTTTGACCCCTGCCGCTTTTGCTTCCCTCACAGTAAAGCATTCTCTTTTTTTCACATTCACCATTCGTATAACAGAATCAATTATTTTTTCATACACAGTGTATCCCCTTTGTTAAAAACATAGAATATTCCACCATAATTGAGTCCAACCATGCCCCAGTAATGTTACATCTTTCCTTTCCACTTAACTTCGCCGACCCGGCCCCATGGAGATTTGATACTGCTCTAATGAAAGACGATGGATTCTGCCAAATGATTTCGTCAGCCATTGATAATTTCCTAGAAACCAACAACAAGGATAATATCTCCCCCTCCTTGCTCTGGCAGACTCTTAAAGTGGTAATAAGGGGGGGATATTATCTCTTACACATCTAGGGTGAAAAAAGCTAGGAAGCAAGAACAAGAACAACTTCTCAGTTCAATGCTTGACATAAACCGTCAATACTCTGCCTCTCCCAGTCCGGAACTCTATAAAAATAAGCTGGATCTTCAAACCAAATATGACTTATTATCATCTGAAAAGACAGAACGTATATTGCTTTGTCTATGAACACAGCGAAAAGGCTGGTAGACTGCTAGTGCATCAATTAAAATGTAAGTCTTCTGATCAACAGATTACACAAATACAAAAAGAAAACGGGGAGCTTACTACAGACTCCCTCGAAATCAACAATACTTTCAAGGCATTTTATTCAAAACTCTATACCTCAGAAGCACCTAGTTATGATACCGATATGCAAAACTTTTTTACAAACTAAAACACCCCCTGTTATCAGTCCATAAAGCAGAACTAGAACTACACTTTCGACTAACAGAAATTTCAAATGCAATTTCGGCAATGCAAAGCGGCAAGGCCCCGGGTCCCAATGGATATCCAATTGAATTTTATAAAAAAATGTAAACCAAATTAGCGCCACTTATTCTAGAAATGTATGATTCACTGGGTATTGGGGCCCTGCCACAGACACTAACAGAAGCATCCATAACACTTATACCGAAGCCCGGGAAGGACAGAATGTGGATCATATCGGCCCGTTTCGTTGTTGAATAGTGACATTAAAATTGTAGCTAAGGCACTTGCCCGGCGTTTGGAATCTGTTACAGATGAGGTGATCTCCCCCGATCAAACAGGTTCCATGACTGGTCGTCACTCCCACTCTAACATCCGGAGCCTTCTTAATGTCATATATTCTCCTGCATCTGGGGGGGTACCATGGTTATCTCCCAGACCTACTAATGATACAGAGGGCACACAGGCGCCCAGTTTGGGTGAGAACATCATAAATTTGTTACCAATACATACGTGCGAATAAGAATGCGATCATAAAGTAACTATGAGTCTAAAACTGTCGAGTGGCCATGGGAGGAGAAAAGCCAAAGGTAACATCAGAGAGACATTGCGAAACCAGGGCCGAAAAGGTCAAAGAACACCCTGTACAGAGTGGCAGATCTGGAGAATGTCCAAAAAGATAAGGTGCCACAGGCGGGTAGAAGAAGGGATTAAGAACTAAGGGAAAGCTAGAGGATGCATCAGATCCTGGGAAGACGCTGTCTGTTTGCTAGGCGAGAGAGATAGGTTGTCTTTTGATAGAATCTGATCCTTGTGCACAAGTCTTTGTATTTTGCAGTTATCATTCACTAAAGCTTATTATACTTTTAACTGAACGAATCCTGAGTTTTTGTTGATCCACCAGAAAAACGAACACTTAAAGGTGTGGGTAAGGTGACCTTAAATTGGAGTCAGATTTTAGGTTTTCGGCCGTTTGGGCCAGACCCGAATTAGTCAACAGGTCACATTTATTCCTACATCGGATAGGTGGAAAGCTAGCCGGCCACCTGTCCCATCAATCCTGCTTGCAAGTGTCCGCTCATTAGACAACAAACTGCACTACATCCAACTTCAACGAAACTCCCAACGCAAGTTCAGAGACTGCTGTGTTTTTGTTTTTGTGGAAACATGGCTGAACAACAGTGTACCAGACTGTCCAGCTACCAGGCCTGCTAGCCCTCAGAGCTAGAGATGCTCTGTCGCTGGGTAAAAGACTCGTGGAGGTGGGCTGTGTTAACACGGACTGGTGTAGAAATGGGGTGATTTGTATCCAACTAACTGCTAACTGCTGGTGGAGTTTGTGACTGTTGCCGACCATTCTACATTACATGCTAATTCACGGCTGTGTTTATACTCGGTGTTTACAGCCCATCAAGCGCTAATGCTAGTATGCGTTAGCTGAACTTTACGGAGCCTATAATGTGTGCGTGCACTAAATGTAGCCTGTTTCATATGTCGTTTTTATATAATGTCGTTTTTATATATTTTAAATGTGTAACACCACTTCCCATATGGAAAAGACATAGATACATTTTACTAAATGTTTATTTCTTTTATCTGAAACGTGTAAGTAATATATATGACAGTCAAATGAGACACAATATCTTTAGTAAATTTGTGTAATATGAAACTTATATAATTGGGGAATTTATAAGTACTATATATGACAGTAAATCCACATATAATATCCTTAGTAGATATGTGAAATATCAAACTTGATGAGTTTGGCAACCATTTGTGAAACTGAAATCTTTCAAGTATTGTATAAAAACCTTACAAGACATATGTAAGATGTCACATATATGAGACATACAACATTTTTTTAAATAAAATTACATGAAAACACACATGATGAGTTGACCAAATAGTTTAGGGTATTTTTAAGATTTCATAACTCTTGTGATACCATTGGAATGTTAAAGGTCCCATGACATGGTGTTCTTTGGATGCTTTTATATAGACCTTAGTGGTCCCCTAATACTATATCTGAAGTCTCTTTTATATAGACCTTAGTGGTCCCCTAATACTGTATCTGAAGTCTCTTTTATATAGACCTTAGTGGTCCCCTAATACTGTATCTGAAGTCTCTTTCCCAAAATTCAGCCTTGGTGCAGAATTACAGCCACTAGAGCCAGTCCCATAATGAGCTTTACTCAGGACGTGCCATTTCTGTGTCTGTAACTTTTGAGGAGGAGAGAGGGGGGGGGCAAGGTGGAGGGTGGGGGTGTGGCCTTGACCAACTGCCACTTTGCTCGTTTGAAAGCCATGATGTCTCTCTCTCATGGGTTGGCCAAATTCTCTGGGCGGGCAAAGCAGAAAAAGGGGAGGTAACCTTCCTCCTTATGACCTCATAAGGAGGAGATTCCAGAACGGCTCATCTGAGCTTACTTTTTCTCAAAGGCAGAGCAGGATACCCAGGGCTCGTTTTACACCTATCACCATTTCAAGCCAATTGGGGACCATAGGCAGGCTGGGGGAACTCATATTAATGTTAAAAAACCTCATAAAGTGAAATTTTCATGCCAAAGTTTTGCTAAGGTTAGCATTTTCTCATGTTTTAGCCTCCTCTCTCAACTAGTGAATTTTCCTAAAATGATTACATGGGAAATATTTATTTATTTAAGATTTTATAGGCAATTATATCTAAATAAAATAGGCAAAATTATTTTTTTACAGTTAGATTTTTTAAACGTTCTTGTGTATGCAGAAAATATTCAAAATCCCCATTTAATGTAGGCTATTCAAAATCAAGCAAAATAAAAACATGATTTAAAAAAAGACCCACTCATTTCTTCCCGTAGAAAGATTTAAATGTTGCACATAATTAGCATATGACATTATACAAGTTGCATATTTACATTTTAAATTTTGAAAAGTTTACATGATCCAACTTACCCAAGTTCATTAAGATGCAACTTTTAAAAATTATTTTGCCACTATACCTTGTGCTTGTGTCATTTTTGATGTTACAAAGAAATACATTGATGTTGATGACATGCATTACAAAATGTGGAATAAATGTACATTTTGTAAACAGAGTAAACTTTTCACTCTGACGTGCTGTTTCATTAGAGTAACATAGATTTTACAGTTAAGTGTTTCTCACATTAAATTACAGTAACAGCAAAAGTCACTTTCCAGTTTAGCGACCCTAAATAAATACGTCACCATCTTCACAATTAGTTCACATTCATTCATTCATTTACAGTAACGTTTTCAGTAGCCGGCATACAATCGAGATGGACTGACATTGAATATACAAACATGGTCTTACTACCTGAGCAGTGTTTATGGCTTTGTGAAAGCCTGTGGGAAAGTGGACAGTTTACATGTAGCTCAGTGGAGTTCTGATAAGAGAACCTCTGTCTAACTTCTGCACAGTGCAATTACCATAGTTTCCTATGGTGTATGAACTAGGGATGAGCGAGTACAGCATTATCTGTATCTGTTAACCATATGAATTATCCGTATCTGTACTCGGACTGGGCAGGGCCTAACCCGGAAGTGAGCAGGATTTAACCCGGAAGTGGGTCGGTTTGTCTTGAAATGTATTTAACCAGTATGTTATTTTAAGCACGCAATTGATATGGGTTGATCAGAAATTGTTATATTTTTTGCTGATTAGAAAACTATTTACATCAGCATTGAGCTTCAGATCTTTTGATCACGATAACAAACTATATACAGAACAAGTTTAGCAACAATGAATACAACACATGCGGTTGCAATTATGAAGTCAAATGTAATGAACAAGAGTCTTCATACTCAACATAACTTTCTTTTTTTAACTTTTAATTTTTTTATGATCAGTGTGATTTTTTTATTTCCACACCAGGTATGTGTGTGAGTGAGTGTGTGTGAGTGTGTGTGAGTGAGTAAGAGATGGACAGAAAGAGAGAGAAAGAGAGAGGGGGGCGGGGGGACTGTGTTCTACGGATCAAAGAGTCCGACGCTGTTTTTCAGATCTGCATTGACTTATAAAATACAGCAAGAAAGTTTCAGACACTCAGTGCGTGAAGTAAAAAAAAAACTGGTTAGAGCCAGCTGACGGTTTAAAAAAGAAAACAAATCTCCGTCAGGCAGAGACGCAACGCGAATCGCATTCTACCAAGCACCACGTTTACCAGAACTCTACTGGTTAATAAGTAAGTACTACAAACCGAAGTAAAAAACAAACCTGAAGCTGAAGAGACCCTAAACGTTAACGGAAAAGACCCGCGAACCTGAGTGACTGAGGGAGAGACAGAGAGAGAGACAGCTGTTCTCTTCTCAGTGTTCTGTGTGTGAGTGAGCAGAGCGTGTGTAGGGGAGGGGCGCTGTGACTCCATTTACAACAATTCTTTTGTAGTAATTTACCACAGTGTTTGTGGGAACCTCTCTCACTGTGTGGAGGGCAGCTTGATCACAAACAGATATTACTCTTACATTTGGTGTAACACTTCTTGACATGATGCTTTTCGGATCTCATTTCATTACAGAAATCTGTAACTTCTGCAGGTGCATTTGTTAGGAATTGCTTTGCTAAACGTGGAAAAGCACGGGATAACAGCACTCGTTTGCATATTTGTTGTGGTACTACTTTTTACTTGTTTCAGGAGGTATCCATTGAAATCTTCAAACATAAAGGCTGAGTGGGCCCACAAAGGATCCCAATGCACAACACTTTTGCTTAAATGCAGAAGGGAATGAACATTACAGCGTAATATGTGCTCCTTCCCATACAGCGACTGCACACCTCCAACAAAGTACACTAATGCCTCATGGGCATGATTTATCTGTTCTGTGTTTAACTTTAAACACTAAAAAGCTATAGTACAGAAGCCAGTGTTGCCACTCATGGGCTTTCCAGAATCTGCGTTCAGTGAGAGATCGTGGAACTCGAGCAACAATACCTGGAGGTTTTATAGACAAGAGGTGTCTGTCCATGATTGCCGTTTGTGTGCCAATGTACCATGGCTCAGAATAGCTTTTAGAATCAATCCATACAGTTGCCATTTGTCTGCACACGCCAAGCAACACACAGTGCATGTAGTCAGGGACCATCCCATTGATTAGATCAAACTTTGGTAAACCTACAATAGCAGATGGGCCCTTTATGCCCAATATAGTCATCTCTTCTCTTATAGCAATTTGTCCTATCTCTACTGTGGTTTTATGATTTCCGTCACTTGGTTTTTCATTTGCACATGTGTAAACCCTCGTGTTTCCTTTTCCTTTGTTCATTCACACCCCAGGGTGAAGGCAGACTCCACAGCCATATTCACCATTAAATTGCGTAAAATTCTGCAGCAATGGCCTAGCTACTGCATCACACACACAGCACAATGGGTGCACTTTCACATGTCTCCTTGTCTGATCATTAGGATGTTGCCACTCAAAACCAGCTTGTGAAAGGTCAGTACATTCCTCCACAAATGGTTGGAAGTAGCAGGTCATGTCAGGCTTTTTGGATCCAAACCACAAAGCACATAAAAGTACATGCTCATCTCTACTCTCAGGAGGTATCTCATTAACACAACACAGTATTGGCCAAATACTGAATTTAGAAGACTGAAAGACTGGTACACCATCACAATTAAATATAAGTGAGAGGAAATCCTCTTCACTGTTTGATTTCAAGGTCTGATATAAGGTGCCATCACATATATCATTTATTACATGCCTACTACTGTCATCAGCATGAAAACAGAGATCATGCATTCCTTGATTCTCAAGAATATGCTTCAGTTGATCCTTTAATGGAATACTGATAAAGAAATGTCCTTCCTGTAAGCTGGCTTTTACTGTTATGGATGAGGAACATGACACACATGTAAGTGTTTCTTCTTGTGATTGTGAAGTCCCAAGGTACTTAGTACATACTCTACAGTAATGATGGCGTTTTAATTGATCTACAATACCAGCTAATGGTTTCTCCAAAAAATACTTGCTTGCTGGAAGCTAGAGAAGGTGTAGAGACAGAGATAGAGAGATAATAGTTATTACAATATTGTAACTTTAGTGTGAAAAGGACATGAAGGGGGGGAAATCGAAGGTTAAAAAAACCTCATATTTGGATTTGAATCAAGACGAACAGCCAACGGATTCTGCTACGATGCAGTCTGGCGAAGCTAAAGGTAATATAACGCTATGTTAAGTAAATTATACAATATATATGTGTATGTTTCAGCTTAAAATTGTGTTTCTGTCTAGCTACAGTTAACTTGTTAACGTTGTACTTGTTTTCTAGTGTTAATTTAGCTAGCTATTAACGTGAGCTAATTTAGCTAACGGTCACTTTTACCTAGCTGGCTATCATTAGTTATCCAAAGTGGGTAAAGTTTGTATTAAATCTAATATGCCTGCAGACACCATGTATAGTAGAAGTGGGTTTTGTCAGAAAACTGATGTTTAAGGTTAGCTAGCTGTTAACAATTCCTGTCTTCCAGTTATTGATTGAATGCCAATCCAAGCAGTGATTTTATTTATTTGATTACTTCAGAACACTTGGAGAGGAAGTTTGCTGTGGTGCGGTGGAGTGAAGGGGAGGATTTTGGGAAGCCCAGCGATATAAAAACTGATGCCATAAGGGTATGATGATTCCAAGATGGACCAGGATGGGAATCCCATTTCCACCTACTCAGCCGTTATTGAATGGCGCCATGGAACAAAACGAGGAGGGTGGCCTCACTACAGAGGGACTGTCATTTTTGTTAGTGGTGAGTTAACGTTACTATGGTGTCAATTTTCCTCTTTAATTTACTTCAAAAAAGGTGTTAGTGTCCATAGTTTGTAATGTTCTTTGTGGAATGTGTTCAAGGCAATAAAACTGTTAAAATAGTAAGATGAGTCCCATTTAAACAAGCCAAGTCTTGATTTAAAATGTAACTCATATAAACATACTTTTGTTGTAACAGTTTTGTCACAATTTCATACTGTATATTGCACTACCAATGCTGGAAAATTGTTAGCTGGGAGTGAAATGGTGTTGTTTCAGAAACATGTACCCATCTACACAAGTTACTTGACTCAAAGTTAATGCATAAGCAACATTAAGACACCCTTAATCCCTTAGTCATGCCCATTGTACTCTATCAAACACAAGTGCTAAGTCGTTTTGGTGCTTAAAGTGTCATAATCAGTTTGTCAAGTGACATTTGTCAGCCTCTGAAACACGGAACAAACCTTTATGTATGTTTATGTCAGGTGTTATGTATACCTTATGCATAACCCCTTCAAGACTTACATAGAGTATACATAGGGTCTACAAGTATGTGAGCAATGCATAAAGAGTATTTATGAGCACACATCACCAACTTTAATACATATATACTGTATATTTAGTCTTGGTGTTACGAAAGAGTGATCTGGAGTAATGAGCTGTTTGAGTGTAACTCTGGTTTATGTATTTTTCTTTTGTTCTCTAGCTACTCGTTTTGACACAATCCGTAAACTGAACTCACTGCTGAAGGAAGAAGAACCTGTAGAGCTGACAAAGAGGGTGTCAGTGCCCCCCCCCCCAAAATATGGGGACGATTCGGATGGCTCAACCGATGATGAGACTCAGTTATTGCAAGTTAAGGTGACGTTAATTTACTTGGATTATAGAATGTGTAAGGGTTTGGCACTACTGTGTACAACCCCAAATCAGAAAAAGTTGGGACAGTATGGAAAACACAAATAAAAAAAGAAAGTAGTGATTTCTAAATGTACTTTGACTTGTATTTAATTGCAGACAACACAACAGCACATCATTTAATGTGTTCCTCATGATTTTTATTGTTTTTGTTATTTTGGTTCTTTGAGATATTCACACTGAGATTGCATGTGTGATTCACACTGAGATTGGTTGCATAATTCACGCTCTTAATCATTTATAATTTATTTAGTTATATGTATATATATATGCATTTTTTTTTTATATACATATATATACGTATATAATTTATTTATGTATTTATTTATTTTTTTTGTATTATAAATATGTATATATATATATATATATATATTTTTTTTTTATTTATTTATTTTTATACATATGTATACGTATATAATTAATTTATGTATTTATATATATATATATTTGTATTTATAAATATATATATATATATTTATTTATTTTTTTGTATTTATAAATATATATATATATATATATAAATATATATATATATATATATATTTTTTTTGTATTATAAATATATATATATATATAAATATATATATTTATTTATTTATTTATTTATTTATTTATTATTTTTTATGAGCGTGATTCACGCTGGCCTGTTGGAAAATGCTGCTTAAGAATGAACTAATTTATTAATTTGGTGATCCATTCATTCCTTAACCCTTTATTTATAGATACAGATATATAGATATAACTAACCATAATCAAACTATCGAAGTATACATAACTACAACTATATAGCAACTAGTACATCATGCAAGACACATCTATATATAATCTAACCTTTTATCTAACTAGCAAGACGTATATCCATATATCTCTATCTATTTACACTAAAGACGAGTATATATATATATATATATATATATATATATATAATATAATATTATAATATAATTATTAAAAAATTTTTTTTTATATATATATATATATATATATATATATATATATATATATGCATATATATATATGCACATATGTATATATATAGTATATAAACACACATACGGCACACAACATATATATGCATATACATGCGCATGTAAAAACACAAGCACACGTGCACATACAGGCCTACACGAATACGCGAACATACACACAAACATATACACTCACATATGCATGTAAACCTATGCATATGCATAACTGTATATACATATACATACATATACACGCGAACATACACGCAAGGAAGACGCACATGCACACCTATCCCAGACATGTAGCCTATCTTGCTGCATGTCCTGGGTAAAAGCCAGGACATGTAGCCCATCTTGCTGCATGTCCTGGTAAAAGCCAGCATACCCGCCATGTGGTCGGGATTTTCTAACCATTTTTTGTCCACGGCCGCATGTCCGTGTTTCCTACTCCAAACCCAGGCTGAGTGTCCGGGGCAGGCTAAACTTAACCCTCGTAAACGTACAGGTCGAAAATGAAAAAAAACAAAAAACGAAAGTGAATACAGGGTAGAGAACAACATGAGTGCAGAACAACCAAAGAGAGCCGTAATCATGTAGCCTATCAGAAATCGGACAGACACCACCACCAGTTATTTGCATGTTGCCGAATTGCGGCTTAGAAATCTGGAAATATGATTGACGTCATTATAGCGCCACCTAGTGGTCCATGTAAGTAATATTTGGTATGTAAGATCTGCAATACATTGTCCATCTACACTGTAAATTTTAAGTTATTCACATTAGGGCAACTGATGAATCTAAACCTGGATTCCATAGGCCACGCCCACTTTGACGAATCAGTACCCCACTGTAGGCGTGGCCTCAGGAGTGGGTCTAGATAGCAAACTCCAAATTTCGTAAAAATCGGATGAGCTGTTCTTGAGATATAAACTTTTTGTATTTGTGGCGCCCCCTAATGGCCAAATTTTGTAAAATTGATTAGCGAGCCTTACAGGGTCATGTCAAACAAGAATCTAAAGATTCGCGATGATATCATTTATTTTGGTCGAGTATGGCAACGTGTGTGTCTTCGTAGCTAGCTACACAAATTTGTTTGAGCGTAATAAACACAATTTTAATCAGAAAAAAAATCTTTTGATAACTTTTTCTCAGGTCGGTCTAGAGATGCTACCTACCAAGTTTTATGCAAATCGGTTGTACGGTCTAGGAGGAGTATGAAAAAGTAGGTTTACCATAAATCGCGATTTTTCACGCAAAAAAGTCGGGGCGGAAATGGGCGTGGCCTACATCACGAGATTCAGCTGGATTCAGGGAACGCGTGGATGTGTGTATTTTTCATGTGCGATGTACGGTTTGGGAGTTATAAGGCCAAACGCGTATCTTCTGGTATAGCACCACCTAGTGGCTGAATTGTTTTGTCCGAGGTCCCTGCAGGGTTCTGGACCAGACCTGAAAACGGCAACCTCCCACCATTTATGGTTTAGGCTGCAGTATCAGTTTTATCGGCGGAAGAATAATAAGAAACCTTACAATTCCAATAGGGTTCCACAGCCCTGCTGTGCGAACGGCGTAGCTTCGCTACCGCCGATTCTCGCAGCCTCGGGCTTGGACCCCTAACTACAACTGCAAGCAGTTATGAACGGGGTCCAAGCCTCGTGCGCCAGTCCCTCCCGGCGCGAGCCGCCCCCGGCGCCGCCGAGGCGAGGCGAAAGTCGGGAAATTTGACCGATCGCGAGCTCCAAAGTACGTACTGAAGTGCAAATGCAAATTTCCTCTTCGTTGCCCAAAAGGCCCAAACGCTTCTACTTCGGTTGTAGCGCCCCCTAAAGGGCGACCGTCGCCAAATCCGGTGAAGAGCTGCAGCGTGTCATGGCGAACAATAATCTAAAGTTTTGTGATGATAGCATTTACTGCTGCATAGATATTCACATTGCAAATTACTCCCATTTAAATGTATTGACTCATTTGCCGAAAGGCCTCTACGTTAATTGTAGCGCCCCCTGACGGCGGATTTTCATTAAATTTGGTGAGAAGCCACAGAGTTGCATGCCGAACAAAATACTCCCAGGGTTTGTGATGATAGCATTTAATGCTGCAGAGATATTTACATTGCAAATTATTCCCATTTAAATGCATTGAGTTATTTACCAAAACGCCTCTACGTTAATTATAGCGCCCCCTGACGGCCGATTTTGACCACATTTGGTATCGAAGCTAGGAATGGCATGTCAAAGATCTCTACCAAGATTTGTTCTGATAACTATTACTTTGGCCGAGATATGCCAAAGTTCGTGTTTTGTGGCTAGCTACGGCAAATTAGTTTGCTTGTAAAGTGTGAACGGTGTAACATAGCAAAATTCTTTTGATAACTTTTGGTCAGCTATCTATAAAGATGATAGCAACCAAGTTTCGTGCACATCGGTCACACGGCCTAGGACGAGTACGATAACATTTGTTTTTGCATTGCGCGATTTTGCGAAAAAACTTTTTAGTATAAATTGACCTGTCTCATATCATCAGATTCAGGTCGATACAAGGAACAAGTGGATCTATAAATATTCCGTCTGAGATGTAGCCTGTGGGAGTTATAGGCAAAAACACGTTTAAATGCATTGACTTATTTGCCAGAAGGTCTCTACGTTAATTACAGCGCCCCCTAACGTCCGATTTTCACCAAATTTGGTGAGAAGCCACAGAGTTGCATGCCGAACAAAATTCTCCCAGGGTTTGTGATGATAGCATTTAATGCTGCAGAGATATTTACATTGCAAATTATTCCCATTCAAATGCATTGACTTATTTGCCGAAAAGCCTCTACGTCAATTATAGCGCCTCCTGACGGCCTATTTTCACCAAATTTGGTATGGAGGCTCGGAGTGGCATGCCGAACAAAACCCTCAAGTTTTGTGATGATAGCATTTACTGCTGCAGAGACATATCCATTGCAAATTATTCCCATTTAAATGCATTGAGTTATTTACTGAAAAGCCTCTACGTTAATTATAGCGCCCCCTGACGGCCGATTTCGACCAAATTTGGTATCAAGGCTAGAAATGGCATGTCAAAGATCTCTACCAAGATTTGCTTTGATATCTAATAATTTGGCCGAGATATGCCAATGTTCGTGTTTTGTGGCTAGCTTCGACAAATTTGTTTGCTTGTAAAGTGCGAACGGTGTAATGTAGCAAAATTCTTTTGATAACTTTTGGTCAGCTCTATATAGAGAAGATATCTACCAGGTTTCGTGCACATCGGTCACACGGCCTAGGACGAGTACGATAACATTTGTTTTTGCATTGCGCTATTTCGCGAAAAAACTTTTTAGTATAAATGGACCTGTCCTATATCATCAAATTCAGGTCGATACAAGGAACAAGGGGATCTATGAATTTTTGGTCTGCGATGTAGCCTTTCGGAGTTATATGCAAAAACACGTTTCACGTCATTGTAGCGCCACCTAGTGGTCCACTTATGTAATATTTGGTACGTCAGGTCCATGAACCATTGCACATCGACTCTGTAAATTTTAAGTTGCTCACTTTAGTGTAAGTGGTAGATCCAAACATGGGTCCCATAGGCCACGCCCACTTTGACGAATCAGTACGCCACTGTAGCCCTGACATCACGAGTGGGCCTAGATGGTACGCACCAAATTTCGTGAAAATCGGATGAGCTGTTCATGAGATATTAACTTTTGGTACTTTTGGCGCCCCCTATAGACCAAATTTTGTAAAATTAGTTCGCTACACTAAAAGGCTCATGGGAAACAAGAATCTAAAGATTTGTGATGATATCATTTATTTTGGCCGAGATATGGCAACGTTTGTGTCCTCCCTACTCCACTCCTGAAGTCCTGCCTCCCCGTACTATGCCCCTACCTTACAAACCTCTTCAACTCCTCACTGTCCCTTGGAACTGTCCCCTCTGCCTTCAAAACCGCTGCTGTCACCCCAATCCTCAAAAAACCTGGTCTGGATCCCTCCTCCCTCAACAGCTACCGCCCAATATCCAACCTCCCCTTTCTGTCTAAAACCCTGGAACGCATAGTCGCCTCACAGCTACAAACCCATCTTCATACCAATAACCTATTTGAACCCCTCCAATCTGGTTTTCGCCCTCTCCATAGCACAGAAAACGCTCTTCTGAAAGTCCTCAACGACCTCCTCACCTCTGCTGACACCGGTTCCCTCAACATCCTCATCCTCCTTGACCTGAGTGCAGCCTTCGATACCGTGAGCCATAACATTCTGCTCACCAGACTCAAAGACCTTGGTATCGAAGGTACTGCACTCAGCTGGCTCCACTCCTACCTCTCCAACAGATCACACTTCATCTCTCTTCATAATCACACCTCTGCCACAGCCACAGTCACTCAAGGCGTTCCCCAAGGCTCCGTACTCGGCCCCCTCCTCTTCATCATCTACATCCTCCCCCTTGGTCAGATACTCCGCCACTTCAACCTGGACTTCCACTGTTACGCCGATGACACCCAGATCTACCTTAGCACCAAATCCCCCCTCAATCCTCCCCTCTCCCACATCAACTCCTGCCTGTCAGCTATCAAAATCTGGATGCAACACAACTTCCTCAAACTCAACAGTGATAAAACAGAATTCCTTCTCATTGGCTCCAAATCCACACTTGGCAAAACCAATAACCCCACTCTCACCATTGACGGCACCATTGTCTCCCCATCTCCCCAGGCCCGAAACCTTGGTGTGATTTTTGATTCCACCCTCTCCCTTGAGCCCCACATCCGCCATGTCATCAAAACCTCCTTCTTTCACCTCCGCAACATCGCCAAAATCAGACCCTCTCTCACACCCCCCGCTGCTGAAAGACTCATTCACGCCTTCATCTCCTCCCGACTGGACTACTGCAACTCACTTCTCCTCGGCATCAGCTCTACCAACATCAACCGCCTCCAACTGGTCCAGAACGCAGCTGCCCGACTCATCACCCGTTCCAAATCTTGGCACCACATCACTCCAGTCCTAAAACAACTCCACTGGCTTCCTATCTCCTACCGGATCACCTACAAAATCCTGGTCCTCACCTACAAAGCCCTTCACCATCTGGCCCCCTCATACCTCACTGACCTCCTGTCCCCCTACCAACCCTCACGGTCCCTCAGATCCACCTCAGCCGGTCTCCTCTGCATCCACAAGTCCAAACTCCGCAGTTTTGGGGACAGAGCCTTCTCCAGGGCAGCTCCCAGGCTTTGGAACTCCCTCCCCCAAGAGATCCGCACCTCTGAGTCCCTCACCATCTTCCAGTCCCGCCTCAAGACCCATCTCTTCATCTCGGCCTATCTGTAGCCCCCTTTTCTTCTGTGACTGTATCTTGCTTTGCTTTGTCTTGTTTTCTTTTTGCTTTGTTTTGTTTTGTCTTGTATTGTCAAGTTTTGCTTTACCTTAAAATCTAGCTACCTGTAAAGCGACTTTGAGTCTATGAAAAGCGCTATAGAAATTCAATTTATTATTTGTAGCTAGCTACACAAATTTGTTTGTGCGTAGTTTAAGCAATTTTCATCTGAAAAAAAATCTTTTGATAACTTTTTGTCAGGTCAGTCTACTGATGCTACAGTCCAAGTTTCATGCAGATCTGTTGCACGGTCTAGGAGGAGTACGAAAAAGAAGGTTTACGATAAAGCGCAATTTTTCACGCATAAAAGTCGGGGCGGAAATGGGCGTGGCCTATACCACGAGATTCAGCTGGATCCAAGGAACGCGTGGATATGTGTATTTTTAATGTGCGATGTACGGTTCGGGAGTTATAAGGCCAAACGCGTTTTTTCTGCTATAGCGCCACCTAGTGGTGAAAGTGGCTGAATTTTTTCGTCCGAGGTCCCTGCAGTGGTCTGGACCAGACCTGAAAACGGCAACCTCCCACCATTTACGGTTTAGGCTGCAGTATGAGGAGGACAGACAAACGTTCTGTGAATGTGCTGAATGATGAAAGCTAGTTGACCGCGCTGCGATGACGTCATTCGAGACATGATCGAGCTGGGGGCGTCGAAAGAATGATACACTGTTAAAAGCGCGGCAAGGAGGGTCCTTGCTGCAAGAAGAATATTTTACAATAACTTGAATGCACAGCGAGGCTGCAGGTTACCGGTTTCAGTGAATGCAACGTTTGTGTTTCTCCGACGTCAGCAGCTGCTGCGCTGCAGAGCAGACTGTTGATATACAGTCACACTTTACACTGTTTAACGTCACCTGTCAGCATGTTAACGTGTTTAATCACGCTGCTAGCTAAAAGTAGGCTAACGTTACCCGTTGTCGAGAGTAGTGTAAAGTCAGGCACCGAAATAAGGCATCGAAATATGCTGCCTTTGCCTGCGATGGGCTTTAGGCAGATGTTGCAGCGCGGGGTTGACGCTAGCCATACCGCAATGTGAAACTAAGGCCACGGAAGCTCCGGAGAGCCAAAATGCACCAATACGTGAAAACTAGATTTTTTTTTTTTTTGCGCCCAGCCTGAAGCAAACCTCGCTCGCCAGGGTGCTACTGTGAAAATTACTTAAAGTTATCCCAATGAACTGACAATTGAGACAGGTACAATTCTCATGAAGTAGTGCATGCCTGTATTAATCTACGAAAATGTTGAGCTCAAATTTACCTTGAACCCTTCCGGAAGTCGGCCTACTTCTGCCTTAGCATAGCCTGCAAATGACGATCGGTTATACCCAATGACAGAAGAAAAAAACCCGTACTTCCATACCAGCGATGATATGAAGCAATAATAACTTCTACTTAAAGTACAAGTTAACTCCATTGAACTCACTATGAAAAATGGCTTAGCATAAATATAAGCAATGTTAACTCCATTGACTCGTTAGAAAAATTGGCTTAGCATAAAATACGAGCAAAGTTAACCCTATTGAACACGCTATGAAAATTGTTTAGCATAAAATATGAGCAATGTTAAGTCTAAGGACTCACCATGATAAAAGGTCTTAGCATACTTTTTTTTTTTTTTTTTTAAATGTAAATGTATACTGTTGCGAAAAATAAAGACGTGAACATGAAGATTGCGTCAGACACGTGCATATAAGTAGACATGCTGGTTTATTTGTTCTTATAACACTACCAAAAAAGCTCTGCAAATGATGGGTAATTAGTCAGCAGATAAGATACGAGAATACGGCCAAATTAAAGATTATGGCAAACTGGATAAACAGTTAGAAACAGACCGACAGCTCTAAACGCCATGAAAGATAGAGTAGAGCAGAATCGTAAACGGCGCGGTGGACGATTAGGACTACGCCCAAAACAGAGATTGAACATGTCACTTCCTACATGAAACCGTAGACAGGTGTTTGAGAACGCACTAAAAATGAGCAGAAACTCAAAAGAACAAGCAGCTTGCCTACTGCGTCCAAGAGACATAAGTGCCTGCTATAAACAAGTCGGAACTGTTGCAATCGGAAAAACATAAACTGGCAGTAAAGCCCAAAACACGGAGTAGCGCGGCCGAAGCCAGAGTTCATGCAGCACTCAGCGAACGGCGAACCGTGGAGCGGCAGCATAGTGCACGAAGCACAATCAGAAAAGACGACTTAACTTTGAGGGCTGGAAGTTCTGGCTGAGTCGAAGCTCTGATTCTCTGCCGAGATGAACCGGATGACGGCGCGTTCAGCGCCGCCGGGAGTCGGGGCTGGGCCGGCAGTGCAGGTGGCGAAGATTAGCAGTTGACGACCAGGAAGCGTCCACGGGGATTGCAGAAACAGAGTCGGTAATATGCTGAAAGAACACAGCTGCCAGGATGCTACCGTTCTTGACAAAGTTTGTCCGCCTGGTCGGCAAAAAACTGATGAGAGGAACGAGTGCAGAGGGAGAAATAGATGTCCTCGAGGATATAAATCGGATGATAACAACAGACATGCAGTGAATGGAAATTGACATCGAACTTGTCTAGAATGACAGCTGACGGAAGAGAGAGAGAGAGAACAGTTTAACACAGGGAAGACAAACTGTGATTGGCTCGGAGAAAACGGTGGCCGCTTTTGATTGACTAAAAGAAAGTGGGTGTTCCGGCAACTGATTAGAAAAGGCGAGGAAAACTAGGAATAAATTGAGAAGTCTTCCTGCATGAAATTACGCTGAGCTTCACTTAGGGACTGAAGACACCAAGTGATGAAGTGTTTCAGGTGTAATTTTGGCCCATTCTTGCTGCAAACAAGTCTTAAGGTGGGCAACAGTACGGGGTCTTCGTTGTCGCATTTTGCGCTTCAAAATGCGCCACACATTCTCTATTGGAGACAGGTCGGGACTGCAGGCAGGCCAGTCAAGTACCCGTATCCTCTTCCTCCGCAGCCAGGACTTTGTAATGTGTGCAGAATGTGGTTTTGCATTATCTTGTTGAAATATGCATGGACGTCCCTGGAAAAGATGTCTTCTTGAGGGCAGCATATTGTGCTCCAAAATCTCTATGTACTTTTCAGCATTAATGGTGGCATCACAGAAGTGCAAGTTACCTTTGCCAAGGGCACTGACACAACCCCATACCATGACAGACCCTGGCTTTTGGACTTGTTGCTGGTAACAGTCTGGATGATCCTTTTCTTCTTTGGTCCGGAGCACACGGCGTCCATTTCTCCCAAACAATACCTGAAATACTGATTTATCTGACCACAGTACACATTTCCACTGTGTGATGGTCCATCCCAGATGCCTCCGAGCCCAGAGAAGTCGACGGCGCTTCTGGACACTGTTAACATAGGGCTTCCTTTTGGCACAGTACAGTTTTAACTGGCATTTGTGGCTGTAACTACGTATTGTGGTACTTGACAAAGGTTTGCCAAAGTAGTCCTGAGCCCATGTGGTGATATCGCTTATAGATGAATGACGATTCTTGATGCAGTACCGCCTGAGGGATCGGAGATCACGGTTGTTCAGCTTAGGCTTGCGCCCTTGTCCTTTACGCACTGAAATTCCTCCTCATTCCTTGAATCTTTTAATTATGTTATGCACTGTTGAAGGTGAAATAAGCAAATGTCTTCCTATCTTTCTTTGAGGAACATTGTTTTTAAACATTTCAATAATTTAGTCACGCATTTGTTGGCAAACTGGCGATCCTCGGCCCATCTTTGCTCCTAAAGGACTAGACCTTTCTTGGATACTGCTTTTGTACCAAATCATAATTACAATCACCTGTTGACATCACTTGTTTCAAATCACATCATTATTTAACCAATTTACCTGATTACTAGCCCTAAGTTGTCCCAACCTTTTTTGGAATGTGTTGCAGGTCTGAATGACAGGAAAGGATGTATATTTACAAATGAAATTAGGTTAACCAGACAAAACATGAAATATTTTGTGTTCACATTGTCTGCAATGAAATACAAGTCAAAGTACATTTAGAAATCACTACTTTCTTTTTTTATTTGTGTTTTTCATACTGTCCCAACTTTTTCTGATTTGGGGTTGTAATATGCATTACTACCTAGCTAGAAAAAAAATTTGTAAGGCTTATTGGTCCTTGATATTGATTCTCTTGTACAGTATAGCTGCTCAACTCCAACAATAGCTGTGTTTTTCGTTTGGTTTTCTATCTCAATGATTGTACTTTTCTTTCTCTTGACACCCAGAAGTCAAAGGCTCCCATAAGGAGAGACCCTGCAGAAGAGTTCCTTAAGCAATACGGGCAATCACAGCCTTCTTCAGATAATCATAACAATCTGACTACAACTGTGGTGAAACTTAAACAGGAGATCAAGGACCTGAAAGCAGAGAATGCTAAATTGAAGGAGATGGCTCTTCAAGGTATCATTGATTCATATCAGTTCTAAATGACTGTAGGCTGTTTTGACTGTATTATAGGGTACTTTGTCCTAAAGAAGAGTGATACTATTTATATAATTTGTTTTTGATGTACTGTGTCTAGATGTGCCAAGACTCCTACAGAGCTTGAGGAATATAATTGATTCGGCTGCACCTCCTAAGCGATCCAGGGTGGAGATTTCCACACCATCGACGGCCCTTCCAGGTTCTCCGCAGTCCAGGTCCAGTTCTCCATCTGCCACTTCACTGTCCCTCCCCAGATCTACGCTGTCCAGTTCAACGTCTTCGTCTCCAGTCTCTCAGTCTTCTAAGGCAATTGTTTTATAAAGAATAAATAACTGCAGCACAAAATAGACCCACTGCTTGTCAGACTTCCTTTTAATGAGTATAGCAGATGTAATTAGCTTTTCTGTCTGAATAAATCATACATATTCTAACTTTAAATGCTCACCTTGTGTCTTTGTCTAAACAGGTGGAGATCCATCCAGGGACTGCAGTCATGGTTGAGAAACTGGCATGGGCCTATGCCCTCAATGCAAATTCTGCCACAGTATTTCTGAGGCATCTGCTCACCGCAGTCTTTCCAGTGGAAGTACTGCTGGTGAGCAACCTTCGGGGGAACAAACGAGGTGGAGGACAGGCTCGTCTACCACTGGACAAAAATAAATTAAATGCCATTTATAGTACGTTTTCAGCTTTTCAATAGTTGTTTTGCCAGTAGTCTCCGCTTTTGTGCATTTCCTGATTTCAGCCTATTGTACTAATTTTTTGTATTGTTGTTTTGTTGTCATCTTTAGGTGCAACTCTTGAGAGGTGGCCAGGGACCCAGCTCTCCAGCATTGGAAGTACAATCAATGCCAAGATTACTGAGCTCCGATCAAAAAGTAAAAATGTTGCTGCAGCTCCCCATTAAACTGTTTTGTTTGCTCTGAGTTGTCTTCCTGGACAGTATCCCATGGAAAGTTCTAAACAAAACCATGATGTAAGTAAGCCATGAAGGCATTTTAAGTTTACATTCTACTCATTTTGGTTGACATTTTGTGTATTTACCAATTTTCTCATCGAGTTTCCTCAAAATATAGGCAGTACTAGCATATGCTCAGAGCGTGCACTTACACACGGTTCCTTGTTTCTTTGAATGTAATCAGTCAGATGTGTACACTTGTTTGTTCGTGACATAGTTCCCATATTACAATAGCAATTGTGTAAGCATGTGCTCTTCATGTATGTATTGAGGCATGACACGTGTGTGAAAATGTCAAATTGTGAAAGATATTCCTATCTTGTCACTAATTCATTCAAACTTTATCTTTAAAATTAGGGTTTACAGCTGTTGGCACTGTAATCCCAGTGTGTCACTGTTAATAAAGATTATTGAAAAGTTTGCGTAAAAGCTTTTTTTTTCAATATTACAGATCTATACAGACTGCATTTATATCATTGTGTGGTATAAATGAGTTGTTCTGGGCACTGACCAAACCATACCTTGCCAGTTTTAACTCAGATTTGATCACATTATAGATAGTATCAGTAGGGACAAATTAAGTCATGTCATTATAATATGTGATTCATATGTTTTTTAACTATAGAATATTATATGAGTTGTTATAATTGCATACATAAAAAGTATATATTTTTTATACTGGTATGGTAATTTTCATTGGCTGACATATAACAATCTTATAAAAAAGATATAAAGAACACATAGTTTGTTTAAACTAGATATACTTTACACACAAAAAAACCATAAAATTATATGTATTTACATATAAAAAGCATACGTCTTTATAACTGAGACATGTTTTAATATATAATTAAAAAGCACAAAAAGTATATGGAACATATGCGGAAAACAATTTGCCGTGCAGTTTCCTTATAAACAACATACGTGTTTGCTTGAATCATACTTAAAGGGATATTTCACCGCTGGAAAGCTGAATATATATTTAAATTGGGTCACTTATGTAGCAGAAATGTGAAAAAAAAAATTGAAATTGGTGCCTTCTAGGTCAAGAAAAGCCAGAAAATGTGTTTTTGGCTCATATGGATGAAAGACACCAAATCCCAGAATGCACTTTGCTTCGCTGCTTTGAGTCTACTCCCAAGCCACGCCTACAGAGGCATTCAACTCAACTCA
Organism: Gymnocephalus cernua; assembly: GCA_023631565.1. Lineage (NCBI taxonomy): Eukaryota > Metazoa > Chordata > Actinopteri > Perciformes > Percidae > Gymnocephalus > Gymnocephalus cernua. The sequence continues at coordinate 33,706,965 of CM042433.1, read as the reverse complement.
ATATGTTTTATTGTTATTTCAACAATATACACTATACAATGTTTCATCGTGACTCAAGTGGTGTTACACATTTAAAATATATAAAAACAACATTATATAAAAACGACATACGAAACAGGCTACATTTAGTGCACACACATTATACGCTCCGTAAAGTTCAGCTAAGCATACTAGCATAGCGCTATACACCGAGTATAAACAGCCGTGAATTAGCGTGGAATGTTGAATGGTCGCCATGTAACAGTCACAAACTCCAGCGGTTAGCAGTTACAAATCACCACATTTCTGCACCAGTCCGTGGTAACACAGCCCACCTCTACAAGTCTCTTACCAGTCGACAGAGCATCTCTAGCTCGGATGGCTAGCAGGCCTGGTAGCTGGACAGTCCGGTACACTGTTCTTCAGCCACGTTTCCACAAAAGCACAAAACAACAATCTCTGAACTCGCGTTGGGAGCATCGTTGAAGTTGGATGTAGTCCAGGTTGTTGTTTAATGAACGGACACTTGCAAGCAGGATTGATGGGACAGGTGGCCGGCTAGCGTTAGCTTCCCACCTAGCCAATGAGGACGTCCCCTACCCGGCTTGGGGCATCGAGCGAGACCACTGGTCTCCGTGGCAGGCGAAGCTCACGCAATGTGCTGATTATTCCGTCTGTAATAACGTGTCCTGCATATTCTCCGATCTGTAGCAATGTATCCCGATGGTACACATGTGCGGTAGTTTGAATGCACATAATTGTTGTAAAAGTTTGCTGCTGAGAAGAGAGAGCCCTGTTTAACGAGGATTCAAGATGGCTGACATTTCGTTTTTTTCAGGACGAGATCGCCTCGCTTCGGGTGATGGGCGGGTTGAAAACATGCGGAAGTAGCTCCTACTACTGGCTGTAGTCTTTTGCCTCTGGCCAAAAAATCTTCCGATGCAAAAAGCGTCATTTTACGTCATCGGAAGATTTTTTTCCAGACCCCCCAATGCAGATATCTCCCGTCTCAGGGAGACATGAGGGAGGGCCGCACAGTCATTCAGAAATACTACCGGGTTTCTACTGAAACAACGCTGAATGCTAAATCGGTGAAGTATCCCTTTAATTCTTTTAATTATGTTGTATGAGAAAAATGCAAAAGTGGCCACTTTCATGAGACAATCATAATATGAGACATATAACTCTCATAAGACATACAATACGTATAAAACAAACACTTACTATTGGCGGCAATAGGAAATTCTTATACATTGTTTCTGTTTCTTTTCCATATGGGTTGAGCCACGGTGAAACGTTGTTTCGTGTATATGGCTGAAATGACAATAAAACACACTTGAGTTGAGTTTAATGCCTCATTGTCTGTCTGTAAATGGTAGGCGTGGTTTGGGAGTGGACTCGTAAAGCAGCGAAGCAGGTGCATTCTGGGATTTGGTGTCTTTCATCCATATGAAATTTCCAATAAAAAATAAAGTCACATTTCTACTACATAAGTGACCCAATTTAAAGATATATTCAGCTTTCCAGCGGTGAATATTCCTTTAAGAAAAGCAAGTGCAGGTCATGACGGATTTATGACCCCGAATTCTTCAAAGCATTTATTCCCAAATTGATAGAGCCCATGCTCTTAATGTTTAATTATGCCATAGAAACAGGTAGACTCCCAGAGTCACTAGAGCAGGCACTGATTATTGTTTTACCGAAATCGGGGAAGGATCCTAAACTCTGCAGCTCGCACAGGCCTATTTCAATCTTGCCCAGCTAATATAAAAGAAAATTCTAAAGTCCTTGCTCTACGACTTGAAAAAGTACTTCCTGACATGATCAACATGGACCAAACAGGATTCATTCAGAATAGATCTTCAATTGACAATATACGATTATTTTTTAACATAATTTACAGCTCCAAGTCTGACCAAAACCCATGCGTTGCAGTATCACTCGATGCAGAAAAGGTGTTTGACCGTGTGGAGTGGCAGTACTTGTTTGAGACGATAGGAATAATGAACATAGGTCCCAAATTGACTATCTTGGTCAAACTGCTTTACAAACACCCTACAGCACAAATACAAAATAACAAAGACATTTCGGCCAGATTTGTTCTATCACGTAGCACTAGACAAGGCTGTTGCCTTTCGCCTCTTATTTGCTATCACGATTGAACCATTAGCCACTGATATAAGGTTTAACCCAGCCATTCATGGTATACAAATGGGTGACTGTATTCATACTTTGTCGCTTTATGCGGACGATCTATTGGTATACCTCTCAAGTCCAGATGAATCTACCCCAGCTCTTATGGACACACTGACAGAATATGGCAAAATATCTGGCTATAAGATCAATATAAATAAAAGTGTTGTCATACCTCTGAACGCCAAAGCTAAAGCTGACCCTCCTGATACTATGTTTCAATGGTGCCTTAATCACATTACATATCTTGGACTTAAAATTCCAAATGAAGAGTATAATTCACTATCCCTTAACTATACACCATTACTAAAAAAGACAGAGGACTGTAAGAGATGGAATGATTTACCTTTGTCTTTGTCGGGCATGTTAATTGCATAAAAATGAATGTATTACCAAAATACTTGTATCTTTTCCAGATGTTTACCAATTCCTGTCCCGAAGCAATTTTTTAAACAACTCAACCTTTGCGTCACACAGTTTATATGAAGAAACAAAGTTGACAACATTGCAAAACCCTCTAGAAAAAGGTGGACTGAAAGTCCCCAATTTTGAGCGTTTCTATTGGGCAGCACAAATTAGAGCAATATGGGTCTAGCAAACAATGCAAGTCCATTCAACTAAGTGGAAACACATTTAACAGAACCATTTAACAGAGTTGAAACTGGAATCAGTTCCATAGATCAGCTCGCTTAGCTCTCTTTTGGTTACAACAACAAACCCATTTATTATCCATAGTTATAAGATCTGGCAGCAAATTCGGAAGAAAACGGGCTGTATTCAACCTATTTATGACAAATCCCCTTTCCACTCCAATCCCCCTTTACCTGGAGCCCTTAGAGATGGTATTACAAACCTATGGTTTACAAAAGGCATTACAACTTTTGGGAATTTGTTTAAAGACGGAATCCTTAGACTTTTGAAGGGCTCTCATCTCAGTATGGACTACCCCACACTAATCTTTTTCAAATACCTCCAGGTTAGGCACTTTGTTATTTCTGAACAAGGTGGCCATCTTCAACCATTAAATGAGCAGCCTCTAGATAAACTTGTGCGTAGTAAACAGGGAGCGAGGGGGTTTATATCCTACTTTTACTCAGGAATTTCTCAGATTATAGGTTGGGAAGAGCTAAGAGTGAAATGTAAATGGGAAGATCTGGAGTGTAATTTTGAAGAAGGGGATTAGGAATCACTGTGTACTAGTAGTCAGTGTTTTTCTTTTAACTATAGACATAAAATTACACAATACAATCTTATACACAGAACATACTATACCCCTGACAGACTACATAAAATAAAGTCTCAGTACTCCCAGTTTTGCCAATCCAGAATAGGAACGTTGGTACGTATGTTTTGGACTTGCCCTTGTCTTAATTTGTATTGGGTGTCTATACTTGTGTCTATATGCTTAATGATATTACAGGACTAACCAACCCCGCAGACCCAAGAGTAATTCTCCTGGGTGACACATCTATGATGAAAGTCAATAAAAAACAACTCAAATTTATTAGAATTGCCCTTATTACAGCCAACAAATGTATAGCTATGCATTGGAAAGATGTATCACCACCTACATTTGCTAGATGGACGAATGAACTGGCATCATGCATACCAAGTGAAAAGATTATGTATAATCTGAAGGGTAAACCTGGAGAGTTTCAAAATATTTGGGGTGGTTTTCTAGCATATGTGGACATGGAGTCCACAATACAGTAAACCTTTTATATCAACACAATGTCATGTAATTGTTAAACATGCTTATACAAGGACTTCCAGATGCAGTTCGTGAGCTCTCGGTGGTGGTACCTAGCATCTGCCTTTATCCTGATTTAATCTCAAATAACTTTAATTTGTTTGCAAGAGGCAAAGCCATTAAGGACAGGCAAGCTACAATTTTCGACATACAAAGCGAAAGAAAACCACAACTCAAATTTCGCGACACCTGCACGCTGTAACCACAAGAAACATGGCGGACGGGGAAAAGGAAACATCCTTCAGCAAACTTCTCGATGCTATTCAAGAAACTAAAGGCGACCTCACAAAACATATTGACAAAAAAACAGCCGGCATACAAACAACATTAACGAAAATCGAGTCCTCACTCTCTACCCTGGGGGAACAGGTTGAGGAGATACAGACACAAGTGAGTACAAACGAAGACAATATCAAAGACACACGCGACCGCGTTGGCGAAGTGGAGAAACTGATAACCTCAAAGACAAAACTGACGACTTTGAAAACCACAGCAGGAGGTCTAACATTAGGATAATAAATGTGCCGGAACAAGCAGAGGGTCGTGATACCGTAGGATTTTTGGAAAAGTTTATACCGCATAACCTGGGTAGTGATAACTTCACCTCACCCCTCACCCTGGAAAGAGCACACCGCATCGGGAAGAAGTCGGACAATTTATCGTCAAATTCCTGAACTTCAGAGATAAAGAAAAAGCCCTTCGACTGGTCAGAATTAAAGGAGAGATGACATACGAGAACAAGAGGATATCGTTCTACCCTGATTACAGCGCAGACCTGCAGCGTAGGAGAGACGAGTTCCGTGACGTGAAGCGGACGCTGCGAGAGAAGGAGGTGGAATACGTGCTGATCTTCCCAGCCCAGCTTCGCATCAAACATCTGGGAACCGTCAAGTTTTTCTCCATTCCAGCCGAAGTGCAACGTTTTTTGAAAGAACTCCCAAGTGAGTAGCCTACAGCTAACCAAAGTGTCTGCAGTACACAGTTCACCGTTATAGACACTGATGAGAAGGGATGAGAAGGGTTGTGATTCAATCTACGACATGATAGCCTAATCCTGTTATCTTCAAATGTTCAACATAACTGGGACCACGGCTGTTGATAAACTGTAGACCCTGCGCGCAGGCTAATGAGCGTGATGTTATGGTTTACACCCTAATGGTAGAATGGGGTCACACTTCACTCAACCAACCTCTCTATCCCTTACATATTACTGCCTTATCTCTAATATTGCAAAAACTGCGAAAACTTTCCCATATATGAACTGTTATGAGTGGCCAGTTTTTTTTTCTTTTTTAACATTCAGCAGTTGCTGAATGTTAAATGTGTTTTTGTTACAGGGGTTTTATTAGGCAGGTTTTTACTTTGATGTTTTGGGGTTATGTATGGTCTCTCACTAAAACCCGAACTTCTACTTACACATATATCCAGATTACTCTCAGGTCCAGATTCAGTCTCATCATTATACCAATCTTCATTATTTCACTACCTCTAAACTCAATGCAGGAATGTAACCAGACATCCTTAGAGCTAAATAGTATGATACTTATCCTTCTGAGACATCTATACGAAGAACTCAATACTTACACTTAACATGTATATCTTGGAATATGAGAGGGGTCAACTCACCAATTAAGAGGAAGAAAATGTTGACATATTTAAAGAGGCAGAATGTAGATATTGCCTTTATCCAAGAGAGCCACCTCACTGACTCTGAACATTTATAAATGCGTAGAGACTGGGTGGATAATGTTTTCTACTCTTCCTACTCCTCAAAAGCAAGAGGCATTGCCTTGCTCATTAATAAACACCTGAACTTTAAACTGAATTCAGTTGAAAAGGATAAAAATGGCAGATTTTTGCTTGTAGACTGTGAAATAAATAGGAACAAGATATCCTTGGTGAATATATATGGACCCAATTATGATGACCCGCTGTTCTTTAACAATCTGATTATGAAACTGGCTACAATTGGGGGTCAATGTGTTGTGGATGGAGACGTTAATTTGGTCTTAAACCCTCTTTTGGATCGTTCATCACCCAAAACATTTTCACTATCAAAAGCAGCAACAGCACTAAACCAAGGTATGAAAGACATAGGCATAATTGACGTGTGGCGAAATCTTTATCCAAACCAGAGGGATTTCTCTTTCTTTTCATCTACGTATAATACACACTCTAGAATTGACATGTTCTTGGTGCCACTAGATATGATAGCCACAGTGATAGAATGCTCCTATCTAGCAGCTACTTTCTCAGATCAAAATCCCATCAAACTCTCCTGGATGATTGATACTCCACAGCCCACAACCCGCAGGTGGACATTTAAAAATTACATGTTGAAAGACCCTGAATTTATTTCATATATGACTACCAATATCAAAATATTTCTTGATGCCAATGCAAATTAGATATTACTACTATGAATTCGGGAACAACAACAAGCAACTCGGCAGACTCCTTGATAATTCACCATCCATAAATGCAGAATTCAAACAATTTTATGAAGATTTATATAAAACTGGGCAGGAAGCTGATAATATTGGAGCAAGGTTCATGGATGGAATAACCCTTCCCAAATTACAAGATGAGGATAGAGATCTGCTTGACGCATATATATCAGAAATGGAGGTACTCCAAGCCATTCATTCTTTACAAAATAACAAGACTCCCGGGCCAGACGGCTTCCCTGTCGAATATTATAAGGCCTTTTCAAAAAAATTATTAACTCCACTCGCGAACATGATTAAAGAAGCTCTAGAAAATTAAAAATTACCAGACTCATTGGAAATTGCAAAAATCACACTGCTTCCAAAACCGGGTAAGGACAAACAGAAATGTGACTCATACAGACCCCTCAGCATCTTAAATGCAGATTATAAGATACTATCCAAACTAATTGCTCTCAGACTGGAATATGTTATACCAAAGATAATACATGCTGGCCAAACAGGCTTCGTTAAAAACAGGTACGGAGCAGATAATGTGCGGTGACTGCTCCACATACTGAACACCGCTCAAAAAAATCTAAATCCTATGCTAATAATGTCTATGGATGCAAACAAAGCATTTGACAGGATTGAACCAAGCTTTCTATTTCGGACTCTAGAGGCTATGGGCTTTGGAGAGAAATTCATTCAATATGTTAAAACACTTTTTAATGCCCCCAAAGCTAATATTTTAACAAATTACGTTCTAACACTTTCTCATTATCCAGAGGGTGCAGGCAAGGCTGTCCAAGCTCCCCCCTGCTCTTTGCACTTGCAATTGAACCATTAGCCATCGCCATCCGCTCTAACACCTCCATAGCAGGAATTAAATTTGTGAACATAAACATAAACTTTCTCTGTACGCAGATGATCTCCTATTATATATATATAACCGATCCACAAACATCAGTCCCCCCTCTATTGAAATGCCTCAAAGAATATAGTGCAGTTTCAGGGTATACATTAAATTACACTAAAAGTGAGATCCTACCACTAAATATACAGGACAATATAATATTAGAGCTCCTCACTGACCCATTAAAGTGGTGCAACATTGGTTTCAAATATTTGGGTATACAAATTGGTAAATCGGATGAGCATATATATATATATATATATATATATATATATATATATATATATATATATATATATATATATATACATATATATCAGTCCCTCCAGAAAAACGCGATTATGCGATCGCAGAATTCAATGCATAATCAGCCAATGTCCGCATATTCATGCGGGGGCCGCATTTTTTTAAAAACGCCGCACTTTCGCCGCATAAATTGCCGATTTCCGCGCAAAATATGCGGGGCTTGCATGATTTCATAATCCCCGCATTTTCGTTGCAAAAAAGTCACATATATCTAGGGTTGGGTACCGAAACTCGGTGCCAATGGGCCCCCGGATCCGACGTAAACGGTAATTAACGAGACCGAATAAGAACGAAGATTTCGGTGCCTTATTTCGGTGCCTGACTTTACACTACACTGGACAGCAGGTAACATTAGCCTACCGTTAGCTAGCAGCGTGATTAAACACGGTTAAAATGCTGACAGGTGACGTTAACCAGTGTAAAGTGTGACTGTATATCAACAGTCTGCTCTGCAGCGCAGCAGCTGCCGACGTCGGAAACGCACAGATGGTGCATTCACTGACACTGGTAATTGTTTGGTTTTGGTTGGTTATTGTAAAATACCCTTTTCCCATCTGGTTGCTGTTTTTGTCGTCCAACAGCAATTTACTGGTGAAATAAGTTATTGTTTATTATAAGTTATAGTTATTACATTACTATTAAATCATTTAAATTTGACCATATGGCCTTAGTAATAAACAACGTGTCCTTAATGTCACCGACTGTTGTTGAGTAGGCCTATCCTTCTTGTTTCTTCTTTTTTTAAAACTTTCTTAAAAAGTATCGGTTCAGGCACCGTTTTTAGCACCAGTATCAGAAAAAACCCAAACAATACCCAACCCTACCTATATCTCAGCAGAAAGTTCAAAAATGTTGCGTTTACTTCACACAAGAGCAGCCATTTTCCCCTGTTGCCATGGGAACGTTATGAAGTGACCTAATTTCACCTACTGAGAACACGGTGTTGGGGGAATCACTTTTTTTCTCTTTTTCATCAAACCGCAGTTTTTCCAAGTTCCCGCAGTTTTTGCAAGTTCCCGCAATTTTTGCAAGTTCCCGCAATTTCATCGCATAAAATGGCATAAATATCCCGCATATTCCATCGCATTTTTTAAGAAAACGTGCCGCATAATCAAGGATTTTTGCCCGCAACAATCACGAAAAAACTCCGCGTTTTTCTGGAGGGACTGATATATATATATATATATATATATATATACATATAAAGATGGATTGATTTCCCACTGTCTCTTATAGGCAGAATTAATACTATTAAAATGAACATTTTGCCTACGTTTATTTACCTATTTCAATGTCTCCCGATGAATGTTCCCAAGAGTTTCTTCAAAGAGCTTAACAAAATTATAACTCCTTTTATATGGCAAAGAAAAAACCCTAGGGTCAAACTCATCTCTCTACAGGCTCCATATTCAAGGGGAGGACTTAACCAAATTTTAGGAATTATTATCTTGCTTCTCAGTACAGATCAATTTGGATCTGGCTCCATGCAGAGAACAGTGAGGTTAGATGGGTCCCAATAGAACAACATGAGATGAAGTCTATGCCTTTAAAGTATATTCCATTGATAGGCACAACAAATGCTTAGCCACACTCACAAACAACTCAATGATACTGAACACGTTTGCTGCTTGGCAAGAATCTCACTCACTTCTCGACACAAATATTTCTTTTCTTAGAAGGGCACCTTTGTGGGGTAATCCCAACCTCTCACACCACATAGTAAGTAAGTAAGTAAGTAAAAAATTTTTATAAAGCGCTTTTCACAGATAAAATCACAAAGTGCTGTACAACAGAATAGGTAGAGCAAACAGTATAAAATGCATATACATATATCAAAGAAAGGGACGCTAGTGAGAACCCATCAACCAAAAGCTTTCCTAAATAAGCAAGTTTTCAGATCCTTTTTAAAAGAGACAACAGAGTCAGCCAGACGCACGGACAGGGGCAGGGTGTTCCACAGTCTGGGAGCAACAGACTGAAAAGACCGGTCCCCTCAGGTCTTATAACGAGTCTTAGGGACTGCAAGCAAATTTTGGTCAGAGGACCGAAGAGTCCGGCTAGGGAAATACGGCTTCAAAAGGTCTTGGATATACTGTGGGGCCTGACCGTTTAAGATAGGACCCAAAACTGACCCTTGTGCCACTCCGCAGGACAAATTTGTTACATCAGACTGTACATTGTTTACAGCAACGTTAAAGGTTCTGTCATGTATATAGGACGAGAACCACTGAAGGACAGTTCCTGATAGTCCCATCTCATTATGAAGCCGATTGATCAGTATACTGTGATCCACAGTGTCAAAAGCAGAAGTCAAATCAAGTAGTACAAGTACAGTGTAGCGGCCAGAGTCTGCTGCCATCATCACATCACTAGAGACTTTGATAAGTGCTGTTTCAGTGGAATGGAATTTTCGGAAACCAGACTGAAAAGTATCAAACAGGTCATGCTGCTCCATAAAGGAGGTCAGCTGGCATGCCACGACTTTTTCCAAAATTTTGGAGATAAATGGAAGTTTTGATATGGGCCTGTAGTTTTTAGGTTCTGAAGGGTCAAGATTGGGCTTTTTAAGGATCGGGTTTACCACAGCATGTTTGAAGTAGCTGGGAACTGAGCCAGATCTAAGTGACAGATTAATTATTTTTTCCACACAGGGGCCGACAATATCAAACGTTTTCAACAATAGAGTTGTTGGGACAATGTCGGCGGGGCTCGAAGACGGTTTCATATTTCCTGTTATAGTCTTTACATCCTGTAGGCTGACAGGAGTGAAGGACGACCAAGATGACACAGGTGAAAACTCAGTAGAACAAACACTAATGAGTAGAGAATTAACACTGGCCACTGTCATGTGCCACTGTCATGTACTTTGTTCACGACAAAAAGTTGTTACAGTCCTCTTGTGTGTACACCGGCACAAAAGGAGCTGAAGGTGCAGTAAGATTCTCAATGGTGTCAAACAAGACTTTTGGATTTTTCTTATTTCCAGACACAAGGTTAGAAAAATAAGATGAGCGAGCCTGCTTCATCAATTCATTCAGATCCAGCATCATGTCTTTTAAATGGAGTCTATGCACCTCTAATTTAGTGGCTTTCCACAGGCGCTCTGTCTTCCGACATTTTCTCCTAAAACTACAGATGTTATCATTTATCCAAGGGAGGGCCTTTTTCTGTGACCCAGAAATCTTTTTAACAGGCGCTACCATATCCAAAACTGACAGACAGTGGTTGTTGAAACTTTCCACAAATGAATCAACATCATCACATTCAACAAAGGAGCTAGAGTCAAAAGAGGCAGAGAAATCACTAGGTGTTCTCTCACTAATGATGCGTTTTTGTGTTACCACGTTACAAACAGTAGGCATTGTGATAAGTGACAAATTAAAAGAAATACAGCAATGGTCACTAATTTGAAAATTGTCAACACTCAGATTATCAATGTTTAGGCCATAAGAGAAAACCAGATCTAACGTGTGGCCTTTTTTATGCGTGGGGCCGGAAACATACTGTACAAAATTGAAAGAATCCATAATAGTCAACAGATCAGCTGCAATCGAACAAGAGGGATCGTCAATATGCAGATTAAAGTCCCCAAGGACTAAAATGCGATCTAGTTTGATGATAGTCATTAAAAACTCAGAGAAATCGTCAAGAAATGCACGTGCAGGACCAGGAGGTCGGTAAACTAAAACACAGTAAAAGGGGTGTATTTTTCCAACCTTACACATCTGCAGCTCAAAGGAGTTGAACGAAGCGGTGACCATCAAACTGCAGCAGAAAGAATCCCGAAAGACCAGCGCAAGTCCGCCTCCACGGCATGCCAGCCGAGGAGTCCCAAACACGGAGCAGTCCGGGGGGCATAGTTCTTTAAGATGAAAGTGCTCGTTTTCTCGCTGCCATGTCTCCGTAATGAACAGAAAATCCAAGTTCTCCTTAGTGAAAAGGTCATTCAAGATAAAAGCCTTGCTCGCAATGGAGCGCGCATTGAGAAATGCCATCCTGGTAGAGCGCGTGCGTGACAGGGGCTGGCCTGGGACATGCTGGGTGGCATGATCCGTCAGACACGTAACCGGGCACAGGACACGCTGGCGGGGCGTGCGATGGAAAGCAGCCCGGGAGGGGAAGATCAGCTCGGCGGCGCTCCGCACAGGCGATGACTCACGGGCCGCGTCCCGATCGTACTCCCAGACCAGAACCAGCCTCAGGCACCGCTCACTCCCCGGAGCATTTGATCCGTTCGGCCCAGATGAAAATCCACGGGATCGCCACTTTCTCCTCCAGACTTGGACCCCAGCCCTGAATCCCTGCTTCCTCCTCTTGCCACGGTGTCGGGTAAGCAACAGGTATTCCGGTGTTACGGTTTAACTGTTTTTTGAATTAACTGGTGATAGAGGCAGATGTGGTGTAGGCGTGGCCTTTCAGGACCCATTCTGTCCGTGCCAACTAACCAGGAAATAAACATACGGATCGCTTCGTCTCTATTTTACCGATATTTCACATTCATTTGTCGGTGTGAAAATTGAAGACAAACGAGTTGCTGAACAGCTTCGTCCTGACAGACATGCATGCAAGCAAGCATTAGCCGTTGTCGTTACGAAATATCATCCGCTGTCTGCGAGTGTGTCACTCACTGCAAGCCACGGAGACATCCAGATCGACTTGTGACATTGACATTAGTAAACACTTCACCGTTAAAACAACACTGTATCTAAAATGTCAGCAAACTGGAGTATTATATATTGTAGCAAAAATATATGTATTAATGTAAGTAATTAGCTGGGGAAGTTTCATGTTGATATCTGTTGTTTATTTTTACCCTATCACCTGTAATGTAGTGTGAGATATAGTAATCTATTTAAAGGCCGTTTTCTCGAAATGGGTTTTTTTCTGATACTCTGAGTCAGAAAACTCAACTTCAGCAGCACCTGGATACACCAAACTTTCAGGTTTTCTACGTCTGAAGGCATTTACAGAGGGGTTTGTTCAGATGTCATTCATAGCCTAATTTATGTAACATTTTATACCTAAATGTGGCGAAAATGGATTTGTATATGGCTGTTGACACCATATTCTGATTTATGCAGTGATAAAGGGATATCTAAAAGTATCTCTGTAAAAAAACCTTTGACTCTAATATGTCAACAAAATAAAAAGAAGAACTTGGCTTCCACTTTGTTTATCTTTTTTCTATAGGCATAGTGAAGTTTTGAATATTTAAAATTACACTATATCAGGAATGTTTTTTTTCATGTCATTTTCAACTATTGGATTATATTGGAGTTGGAGATAATAATAATTATATTGCAGATATTCAAACATTCAATGACATAAGATTGACTTTATTGAACCCACACTGGATCGAACTCCTGCCACTTCAAGTCAAGTCAACTTTATTTTTCAATTCTGCAATATAGACATACAGAGCAGTTTTCTCCGGGAACCATCACCTTATCGTGGTGGAGAGGTTTGGGTGTCCCTATGAACCTGAGGGCTGTGTTGTCTGGAGCTTTGTGCTCCTGGTAGGGTCTCCCATGGCAAAGTGGTCTCAGGTGAGGGGCCAGACGAAGAATGGTTCAAAAAACCCTATGAAAAAACGAGGAAGGGATAGAGAGACCCTGCCCGGAGGAAGCCCGGGGCCCCCATCTGGAGCCAGGCCCAGAGGGAGGGCTCGTCAGCGAGCGTCTGGTGGCCGGGTTTGCCATGGAGCCCGGCTGGGCACAGCCCGAAAAAGCTACGTGGCACCTATCTCTCCAGCCCATGGGCCCACCACCTGTGGGAGGAACCGCTGGGGTCGGGTGCGCTGCCACACGGGTGGCGGTGAAGGTCAGGGGCCTCGACGGACCAGACCCGGGCAGCAGAGGCTGGCTCTGGGGACATGGAATGTCACCTCGCTGTGGGGGAAGGAGCCGGAACTTGTGCGTGAGGTGGAGCGCTACCAGTTGGATCTGGTGGGGCTTACCTCTACGCATAGTCTCGGTTCTGGAACCGTACTCCTGGAGAGGGGTTGGACTCTTTTCTTCTCCGGAGTTGCCCAGGGTGTGAGGCGCCAGGCGGGTGTGGGGATACTCACAAGTCCCCGGCTGAGCGCCGCAACGTTGGAGTTTACCCCGGTGGACCAGAGGGTCGCCTCCCTACGCCTGCGGGTTGTTGGGGGGAAAACTCTGACTGTTGTTTGTGCATATGCACCAAACAAGAGTTCAGAGTATTCGGCCTTCTTGGAGACCTTGAATGGAGTCCTGTATGGGGCTCCGGAGGGGGACTCCATAGTTCTGCTGGGGGACTTCAACGCACATGTGGGCAATGACGGAGACACATGGAGAGGCGTGATTGGGAGGAACGGCCTCCCTGATCTAAACCAGAGTGGTTGTCTGTTATTGGACTTCTGTGCTAGTCATGGATTGTCTATAACAAACACCATGTTCGAACATAGGGATGCTCATAAGTGTACTTGGTACCAGAGCACCCTAGGCCGAAGGTCAATGATCGATTTTATAATCGTTTCATCTGATCTGAGGCCGTATGTTTTGGACACTCGGGTGAAGAGAGGGGCGGAGCTGTCAACTGATCACCATCTGGTGGTGAGTTGGGTCAGGGGGTGGGGGAAGACTCTGGACAGACCTGGTAAGCCCAAACGGGTGGTGCAGGTAAATTGGGAACGTCTGGAGGAAGCTCCTGTCCGACAGACCTTCAACTCACACCTCCGGCGGAGCTTTTCGTGCATCCCTGTGGAGGCTGGGGGCATTGAACCTGAGTGGACAATGTTCAAAGTTTCCATTGCTGAAGCTGCGGCAGGGAGCTGTGGTCTTAGGGTCAAGGGGCGGTAACCCTCGAACACCGTGGTGGACACCGGTGGTCAGGGAAGCCGTCCGACTGAAGAAGGAGTCTTTCCGGGATATGTTATCCCAGAGGACTCCGGAGGCAGTTGCAAGGTACCGAAGGGCCCGAAGGACTGCAGCCTCTGCCGTGAAAGAGGCAAAGCAGCGGGTGTGGGAGAAGTTCGGAGAAGACATGGAGAAGGACTTTCGGTCGGCACCAAGGCGCTTCTGGAAAACCGTCCGCCACCTCAGAAGGGGGAAGCGGGGAACCATCCAAGCTGTGTACAGTAAGGATGGGACGTTGTTGACCTCAACTGAGGAGGTAATAGGGCGGTGGAAGGAGCACTTTGAGGAACTCCTAAATCCAGCTGATGCGCCCTCTTTGTTAGAGGCAGAGCTGGAGGATGACGGGGGATTGTCGTCAATTTCCCTGGTGGAGGTCACTGAGGTAGTCAAACAACTCCACAGTGGCAAAGCCCCAGGGATTGATGAGATCCGTCCAGAAATGCTGAAAGCTCTGGGTGTGGAGGGGCTGTCTTGATTGACACGCCTACTCAACATTGCGTGGAAGTCTGGGACAGTGCCAAAGCAGTGGCAGACCGGGGTGGTGGTTCCCCTCTTCAAAAAGGGGGACCAGTGGGTGTGTACCAATTACAGGGGTATCACACTTCTCAGCCTCCCTGGTAAAGTCTACTCCAAGGTGCTGGAAAGGAGGGTTCGGCCGATAGTCGAACCTCAGGTTGAAGAGGAACAATGCGGATTCCGTCCTGGGCGTGGAACAACGGATCAGCTCTTTACTCTAGCAAGGATCCTGGAGGGAGCCTGGGAGTATGCCCATCCAGTCTACATGTGTTTTGTGGATCTGGAGAAGGCATATGACCGGGTCCCCCGGGAGACTTTGTGGGAGGTGCTGCGGGAGTATGGGGTGAGGGGGTCCCTTCTCAGGGCCATCCAATCTCTGTATGACCAAAGCGAGAGCTGTGTCCGGGTTCTCGGGAGTAAGTCAGACACGTTCCAGGTGAGGGTTGGCCTCCGCCAGGGCTGCGCTTTGTCACCAATCCTGTTCGTAGTATTTATGGATAGGATATCGAGGCGTAGTCGTGGTAGGGAGGGGTTGCAGTTCGGTGGGCTGGGGATCTCATCGCTGCTCTTTGCAGATGATGTGGTCCTGATGGCATCATCGGCCTGTGACCTTCAGCACTCACTGGATCGGTTTGCAGCCGAGTGTGAAGCGGCTGGGATGAGGATCAGCACCTCTAAATCTGAGGCCATGGTTCTCAGCAGGAAACCGATGGAGTGCCTTCTCCAGGTAGGGAATGAGTCCTTACCCCAAGTGAAGGAGTTTAAGTACCTTGGGGTCTTGTTCGCGAGTGAGGGGACAATAGAGCTGGAGATTGGTCGGAGAATCGGCGCAGCGTGGGTGGTATTACATTCAGTTTATCGCACCGTTGTGACGAAAAGAGAGCTGAGCCAGAAGGCAAAGCTCTCGATCTACCGGTCAGTTTTCGTTCCTACCCTCACCTATGGTCATGAAGGTTGGGTCATGACCGAAAGAACGAGATCCAGGGTACAAGCGGCCGAAATGGGTTTCCTCAGGAGGGTGGCTGGCGTCTCCCTTAGAGATAGGGTGAGAAGCTCAGTCATCCGTGAGGAGCTCGGAGTAGAGCCGCTGCTCCTTCACGTCGAAAGGAGCCAGTTGAGGTGGTTCGGGCATCTGGTAAGGATGCCCTCTGGGCGCCTCCCTAGGGAGGTGTTCCAGGCACGCCCATCTGGGAGGAGGCCTCGGGGACGACCCAGGACTAGGTGGAGGGATTATATCTCCAACCTGGCCTGGGAACGCCTCGGGATCCCCCAGTCAGAGCTGGTTAATGTGGCTCGGGAAAGGGAGGTTTGGGGTCCCCTGCTGGAGCTGCTCCCCCCGCGACCCGACCACGGATAAGCGGACGACGATGGATGGATGGATGGATGGATGGTTTTCCACGGTGATATGCATGCACTTGTTGCAATATGAGAGAGATGCTGTCTTATCTGGATGAAAGTAGGCATCATGAATATTAAAGAATGTGGTTGTGATGAGCCTGTAGCTTTTAACGTAACACATCTACGTAGCCTACAGAAATATAATTACATTTCTATTTTAAATGCCTGCAGATGTACAAATTAATCTGAGCGGATCACATTTTGCCTCAGCTGGACTGTCTCCACGCTGCGTTCAGCTGGGTGTAAAAACCTCACATAGCTTATGTTTTACTTACAGGCTGTATTAAATAAATATAAACAGCTCTCAATACACATAATCCATGTTGTACCGTTATTGAATTAATTTGTGATGCCGTTACAAAAACGAAGACAACGTAGGTGGCTGTCTTGATGCCTGTTCACAATTGGCTACTGCAAACGTCAGTGTGTTTTCCAAAACTTTCCCGTTATCAGTGTTATATTTGTAGCTTATCATTCCGTAATTCATCTGACTTCAAGTCGATTTAAGATGCTTCCATACAGAGATAAGTGAAACATAGGCTACTTTCTGAGGTGTTCCCACGAAGCTGATGTTTGTGGAGATCAGTGGAAACGACTGACGCGAGATTAACTTGTGACACAACTTCTATCTACCGTTGATTGTGTTTTATATTGAATTCTACGAACGTGCATTGTTCTTATCACTACGATAGTCTACACTACACATTACTACTCATTTTACAAATTTGGACAAGACTGTCAAACTCCCATTTTATAGCGATTTGGATATTATCTAGAGGCTCAGGTGTTGAAAAGTGACATCAGGTTTGTGCTCGTGTCTTTATTGTTGTTAGCTAGTTTGTTATCTATAATAGGCCTACCAGCGTTTTATAACTCACTAAAGCGTTTACTATGAATGTCCCTAGATAATCTAAAGAAATCGGTGTCTCCGCGCCGTGGTTTACAGTCAGAGACCGTGGTAGAGACACAACGTTACTCGCCAGACAACGAGTGACATCTTCCTAAAGAAAACGGCTCATTTGTTCATGTATGTCTGTCGAGTCCTAAACTACTGTCCCAGCAACCCGTTCCTACAGTAATGTTTCACAAGACCCCGACAAATGAATGACTGTGAAAAAAGTGGCGAATTGATCAGAATTGTTTACTGCAACCTCGCCTGCTGCAATACATGCAACCAGTTAATTTAAAACCAGTTAAAACGTAACCCGACGGTAGTAGGCTACCTGCTGTGACACAAATTAATCTGGGCGCACTGCGCTCTGTTTTGCTAATTTTAGCGGTCTAAACTCTGTGTTCGAGCTGCGGCGTCAACAAACACCTCAGACTGTTTAATGTGTTTTGTAATTAGGTTTATTGAAACAGGATTATGACACAAATAAGTGACAACATGAACATTTGAACGATTTATTTACGTTTGCAGTATTTCAAACAGGCATCGATCTAGCCACCTACATGATCGTTCCTGCAGAGTTTCTCATGGCAAGCCTACGTCGCATCTGGAGTGTTCAAAAACTTCAAAAACCAGTTAAACCGTAACACCGGCGATGATGCGTGGCACTCCAGTTTTGGAGGGAAAAACTCAGAAAATCTGTCCGAGGTAATACAAAAGTCCTGCATATGTGCCTTAATATTGAGCAACGCGGCCCGATCATACTGTATCATTGCAGAGACATAACTGGTGGTTGATAGAGTTGACACAAGGAAAATCCCGAGGAAAATTACAAATATTACAAATATATGGGAGAGCAGAGAGGTGACCGATGCATAGCCAAACACAGGCGCCATCTTGTCTACCATCCCTAGCTGACTCAGTGTCGCAGGGGTGGAGGGAAAGAGAAATCCAAACAGTTGCTGACTTATACATTAATGATACACTTCCTAACTTCCAACAACTAAATGAAAAATTCAACCTTCCCAAAGATGGTTTCATCAAATTCCTACAAATTAGAGACTGGGTTAAGGAGAAATCCAAAGAAACATTCCCATATATCCCAAAAGAAACTCCTCTTGAAAGCCATCTATGTAACAAATTACACGGATCAACAAAAGGAATAATATCTTCTATATATGGTATCATCAATGGAAAGTTACCCGTTTATGATAAAACATCTACAAAAGGGAAATGGGAAAAAGGCTAGGCTTTGCAAGCAAGTGTTTGAATCCACTTGCTTTGTTTTTGTTTAGTCTGCATTTCTCACCATCAAAAGGCAGCAGATGCATAAATACAATTACTTTGTTTCTGTTTACTCAATGTAGTACTGAGAGCTGAGGTGCATGTTTTGATTTTCTCAGGTCGCATCAAGGTGAGTTCCCACACTCTCACTCTCTCTCACACACACACAGACACACACTCACACACACTTTAATATGCTATTATACTCCATATAACTCCATGTACAATCCAGAATCTAAGCTTTTTTTTGCATAGGCCTATCTAAAGGGTTAATGGTGCTAACTGGTTATCAACAGTAGAAATTACACATTTTACCTCTTCCCAACAGGGAAAACCACCAACAATAAAAAAATGCATGATTATATGGTGTCATGGCTTTGCAATCAAAAAATGTGGTTATAATGGAAGTCAATGGGGCAAAAACAGCCACGAACAGTAAATTAGGGAGAAAAAGTTAAAATCTAATCCTGCACAAAAACTAAAAATGCATCAAAACCAATGTTGTTTCTCATCTTTGACATGTCCAAGACTGTGATAAAAGGTTAAAAAAAATCCAGACCACAATCACATTTTATATTGAAAATCAGTCATTTTGTGTTTTTTTCGCCAAATCTGTGACATCATTTATAAAATTGGCAATTAAAGAGTTAAAATCCAGATTCTTTTTAGAAAATGTAGTAGTTTTGATCAGGACTGAGGTTGATTAATAGATGTATGCAAAAAAATGGAAAGAAATATTTATCTGATACATTTTTACAGCAGTTTAAAGTAGTGGCTGTTTTCAGCCACGAACAGTAAATTAGGGAGAAAAAGTAAAAATCTGATCCTGCACAAAAACTAACAATGCATCAAAACCAATGTTGTTTCTAATCTTTGACATGTCCAAGACTGTGATAAAAGGTAAAAAAAAATCCAGACCACAATCACATTTAATATGGAAAATCAGTCATTTTGTGTTTTTTTTCCCCAAATCTGTGACATAATTTATGAATTTGTAGTAGTTTTGATCAGGACTGAGGTTGATTAATAGATTTATGCAAAAAAAAATTGAAAAAAATATTTGTCTGATACATTTTTACAGCAGTTTAAAGTAGTGGCTGTTTTCAGCCACGAACATAACGAAAGGGTAGTGAATTTGAACAATCCACAAGGGTTAAAAGTTAAAAAAAGAAAGTTATGTTGAGTATGAAAACTCTTGTTCATTACATTTTACTTCATAATTGCAACCGCATGTGTTGTATTAATTGTTGCAAAACTTGTTCTGTATATAGTTTGTTTGTTATCGTGATCAAAACCATCTGAAGCTCAATGCTGATTCTGTAAAAATATGTAAATAGTTCTCTAATCAGCAATAAATATAACAATTTCTGATCAACCCATATCAATTGCGTGCTTAAAATAACATACCGGTTAAAGCCACGCCCATTTCAAGACAACCCGACCCACTTCCGGGTTAAATTCCTCCCACTTCCGGGTTATGCCCCGCCCAGTTCGAGTACAGATACAGATACGGATAATTCATATACAGATAATGCTGTACTCGCTCATCCCTAATGATTACGTTTAAGTTACAAGGTAGACAATCCGTTTTCATCATTGACGCGAGGAAAAGTATCCTAGACGTCGTTCTAGCGTTATACACAACCATGCTATAGGTAGCCAAGCAAGTAGCAACTATAAAACGAATTACCTGTTGAGAAGAAAGCAGGCAACTTCGGCGTCCCTTTTAAAATTCTTGCTCCTCATCAGCTCTTTCCATCTTGGAAAAGTCACAGCAATTTTAACTTTGGTCTTGTTGCTTTGCCTGTCACGTTGTCGTTTTAATTTCCTCGGCGATTCAGTTACATGTCCTCAAATGTAAAATTTCAAGCCAATAGGAATACTTGGAATTGATGGTGGTGGTCAATATTCATAAAAAAGGACAAGTTTGTGAAGGGCAATACAGATTTTGATAATAAACAACTACAAATGTTACACACTGGGGCTTTAAGAGATTTCTCTCATCTGGCTTCTATCTGTGATAATCATCTTTTTGATAAACACCTTTGCCCTGTGGAATAGACTTGGCCTCTCTACAGCGAAGGTGTATTCTCTACCTTTAGTCATCTCCCTCAACAATTCAACCTCCCCGGCTCAAGTAGTTTCCGATATTTCCAGATCCGACACTATATGCAAAATCTAGATCCAAACTTCCCCAATGCACCTCAACCTACTGCTATGGATGACATCTTCCAAATTCCCTTCAATTTAAAAGTCTTCACTGCGAGAATCTATACCAACATATCATCTCTCGGAGACACCACTCTCAATAAAATTAAAGGGAAATGGGAGGAGGAGCTTGAGGATGTAATAACTGAGGAATCCTGAACTGATGCTCTGAAGAGAGTTAATGGAACTACTTCATGTGCTAGGCTAAGCGTAATTCAGTTTAAAGTCTTGCACCGTACCCACCTCTCCAAGTCTAGGCTGGCCAGAAATTATCCTGAAGCGGATGAGAATTGTAGCAGATGTCATGTTGCCCCGGCAACATTAACACACATGTTCTGGTCATGTTCTTCCCTCTCGGATTACTGGTCAGAGGTCTTCAGAATACTCTCACAGGCACTATCCTTAAATTTGCAACCTAGCGCCTACTCTGCCATCTTCGGTATAGTGCCAGTTGACCAACAGATTATCAATAAGCCTAAGGACATTACAGCATTTACAACTCTACTTGCCCGCCGAAGGATATTGTTGCACTGGACATCCCCCATTCCACCCAGCACCTCCTTATGGATGAGTGACCTTATGCTCTTTTTAAGTCTTGAAAAGATCAAATACACACTTTCGGGACCCATTCCAATTCATGTCTGACCTGCTGCTAGAAATGATAGGCCCCGATGTCTTTAAAAACCCTCCTGAACTGGAACGGGCTCACCGCTCTCTCGGTCCTAGACCAGGAGACGGCTCTGAGAACCCAAGAGCCTTTGTGGTTCGCTGTCTCCGCTTCCAGGAAAGAGAAAAGACCATTAAATGGGACCGACAGCACAAACTCAAATACAATGGCTCCACGGTCAGAATATATCCGGACCTGAGTACTGCACTGGCAAAAAGAAGTTTAACGCCGTCAAGAGCTCCGTGTACCAGAAAGGAATAAAATTCCTTCTGCTGCACCCCGCTCGTCTGCAGGTCTCCTTTCAACAAGATACCTTCCACTTCGACTCACCTCAGAAGGCCATGGACTTTTACAACAACAAGATCGCCATGATGTTTTAACAAGTAATGTGGTAGTTTTACACCAGTCATCATTCACCGACTTTCTATGTTTATTTCCCTTTTTCTTTTCTTTTACTTTTTTCCTCCCTCCCTCCCTCTTTGATATTGATCCAACTTTCTATTATGAGTAACCTATTATATCATGGATCATTTTACTTTTAATCTTAACACTCCATTTGGTTTCTATACATAATCAACGATATGTTACCTAGCATGTGACCTGGGTCTTTTGTAAGTTATCCATATTTTCTTTTTGTATTTTTTTTTTAATTCTTTGTGGATGCAATTAGTACGGTTGCAGACCATCATTGGGCGGAAATAGAAGAGGAAATAAATCCTTTTTGAGAAAGTTAATTACCTGAGATTTAGGAGCCCAAAGTTCCACTTTAGATAGTTAGAAGAGGAACCTCATACCGGAGTGACCAAGATTGTAAGGTCCTGCTGCTAGTTTCACCTCAAGAAACAAGCTTAGGATAATGTTCAGTTCTATATTCATGTTGTATGTTCTAAACATGTTTTTGGTGGGGAATTTAAGTATTTAAGTTAAGCATCTTTTCTACTCAGTTTATCCTTGGTAATTTATGTTAATGATGTCCACGCACTCATTTACCCATAGCCATATGTATATAGAGTATGAATAAAACAACAAATGAGACATGCATGATGGGGAACAGTTTAAGGTTTATATCCTGGAAGAGAGGTCGTATCTTTTCTCACCTGAAACACCTTAAGACAGAAATTGCCTTTTTACAAGAAACACACCTTTCTATCAGAGATCATTGTCGTCTAAAGAAGTCGTGGATAAGCCAAATATTTCATTCAAATTCAATGGTAAAGCTGGAGGGACAGCTATTTTAATACATACAAGTTTGTGTAAAGTCCAGTTTGTCTTGCCAATGTATATGCTCCAAACTGGGACGACGAAGCCTTTATACACAAAATCATCTCTTTCCTGCCTGATCTGAACTCCTACCACCTAATTCTAGGTGGAGATCTTAACTGTGCTATAGAACCACTATTAGACAAATCTCATCCTAAACAAACTCCTCCCTCCAAAATGGCCAAAGCAATTCTAATGTTTATTGACCAAATTGGATGTATTGACCCAAGGCGCTTCATGTACCCCACTACCAAAATCTTTTCTTTCTTCTCTCATGTTCATAAAACATATTCAAGGATTGATTATTTTTATTTAGATAAGTTCTTTCTCCCCTCAATTAAGAATGTGAACTATTCGGCTTTAGTTATCTCGGACCATGCTCCCCTATTTCTCAACCTCTCCTTTACACTCTTAAATAACGCACACTCTCCGTGGAAACTGAACCCCATACTCTTAAAAGATGATACTTTGTGATATGATTCCCAGAGTGATTACAGATTTTCTTTCTACTAATAATTCTAATGACATGTCACCTTCCCTTCTTTGGGAAACGCTGAAAGTTGTTATTAGAGGGGAAATTATATCTTTCTGCTCAAGATGCAGGAAATTAAGGAAGCAGAAACAAGAACAGCTTGAGGACATTTCCAAATTAGATATTATACAATATTAGAGTTATATAAAATAGATTGAACCTTCAGATGCAATATAACATTCTTTCAACAGAAGAAACTGAAAGATTATTATTAAGATCACGTGGAGCTTGCTATGAACATGGGGAAAAAGATGGCCGACTTTTGGCACATCAAATTATACAACATTTTGCATCTCGACAAATCCCACATATTAAAACAAATTTGGGCGAGGTCACAGTACTCCCAAATATTATTAATGACACTTTTAAAAGGTTTTATTCCAATTTGTATACCTCACAGTTCCCTGCAGACAAACCGGATATAATAAGATTCTTAAATAATTTGGAATTTCCCAGAATAAGTGCCACTCAGTTGAGGAAAATAGAACAACCAATACAATTAAGCGAACTAACTCAAAGTGGTAAGACCCCTGGACCATATGGATACCGGACAAAACGGAGGGCGGATTTGCCTTACCTAATATGAAATATTATTGGGCAGCCAATATACACAAAAAAAAATGTTTGGGTCCAAGAACCCAACCTGACTTGGTTGCCAATAATTCCTGCCTAACCCCTGCCACCTCACTTTTGGCTCTGGTATCATCTAACCTATACCTATAATATTCAGGATAATTTATATTACCTATAAGACTAAATTCTACAAAATTCTCTTGCAATCCGACTGTAATATCGACCCTGAAAATATGTTTTTTCTTTTTCGACTCAATGAGCTTTCAAAACAATATCCCATATGCAATCATCTTTTCATACCTTCTAATATAGACGTCACCTTCTCTAAATGGCAAGAATTGGGTCTGACCAGATTAAAAGACCTATATATAAACAATATTTTTGCCAGCTTTAGCGAACTCTTTAATAAATTTAACCATCCAAACTCTCACCTTTTCCGAAACCTCCAAATTCGTCTCTAATAAATTACATCATCCCTCTTTCCCCAACACTCCTAATTCAGTTGTTGATCTCATGTTAGGAACACCCAGGAATTTGAAGTCTCTTATGTCTCAGATCTATAACCTACTGCTTACTACGGCTAGATCCACCCTTGTTAAGATCAAGGAAGACTGGGAATAATATCTAAATAATACAATCTCTGAAGAAGTCTGGCAGCAAGCTATTAAGAGAGTGAATGACAGCACATCTTGTGCTAGGCTTGGACTCATACAATTCAAAGTGTTCCACCGTATCTGTTACACAAATGTATTTGTTTATTAGTTTGTGTTCTGTGAAAAATCCAAAAGTATTGTCCTTCTATATAACTGTCTTTTTGTACCTTGTTCTTAATAAAAAGATAGTTGAAAAAAAAAAAGAAATCACAGATAAATGCTTCTGAACCAAACACTACCAAATTGGACAAGTCTCAGCAGTAATGCGACCCGGAATTGGGTAGAATTTCACAACAGTGGCAGCCAAGATGACATTGTTTACTGCCGTTAGCCATGTAGCTACTTTAGTTAGCAGTTGACACTAATAGAACAGCAATTTCTACAATCAAAAATAAAGGCTTTTAAACCAAAAAATACTAACACAAAATGTTTCAGGAGTAATGTGACCCATAATTGGGGAGAATTTAAGGACACTGGCAGCCAAGGTGACATTGTTTACTGCCATTAGCATGTAGTTTGGAACAATGTTAACACCGCAGTGGCTTAAAAAAACACTCCAGACCAGCCTACTTGGGGCAGATGACCAATCATAGAAGGCCAGCTTAGAGTTGCGTAACTGGCAATTTCCACCGGTTGCGGAACGGCTCCAAAATGGCGGCGGAGTCAATCGGTTTCCATTAAAGTCAATGGGCCCTATTTTAACAATCTGAAACAAAAGTATCAAACATGAAACGCAAGTAGCTTTGTAGGCGGATCTCGGGCGCTGTTGCTATTATACCGGCGGGATAAATGAGTCTTGCGCCCGACACAAATCTAAAATGTATTGGTCTGAAGTAGCTAGGTGTGGTTTAGGCGTAACGTACAATAAATCAATCAGAGCATCATCTCACATTCCCTTTAAGAGCAGGCGCACTTGTTCCATGGTGGATTGCTATTATGACGGCGGTTTTGCCTGGCGCACGCCGGGAGAGAATTGTCATACTAATAAAAGAGAAGCAAAGAAAACAAAGTTTTATAAGTAATTAAATTTGTAGCAAACATTTAAAATCATCCTTAAATTGAATTGAAAGTAGTGAGCAAAAATTCAATGTACAATTTCAAAGTAAAGTGTTAAAGCCAGGGGCAGGGCTAGAAGGGGGGCATGAGGTGGTAGTCCCTATCCCCTAAATATGATTGGACGAAACGTAATTAGGAATGCATTTTAGTTGTTATTGTTTTATTAGTATGTTTACTGTACTTTTTGGAATGGGTTATTCATTTCAATAGAATTATATATCTGGGAGTGTAATCTTTGCAAATACAATGTATGTCCAATCACTCTTGCCGTGTTTTTGTTGCAAGGATCACAAGAAAAATATATTTGTAACACTAAACAACAAAAATAGCCTTATGCCCCCTTATAACATTATTATTCTTGTAAATGAGGAAATTTTACTGTTATTGCTCATTAGCATTATTTCTTTTTCTATTACCTTTTTAAAATATGTATCTCGTGGATTTAAAGACCTCTCAGAGCACACAAGAATTACTGCCTCATCTATTATTGAGTGATCACTGGAAAATTGGGTTGAAACATTGCTAATCTTAAAACTGAAGTTAAAATGTCATGTACAACAAAGACACTATAAAGTCAGCCGACCTTTAAAGTAATGCTCGAACTTTGAATTAATAATACATGTTGACCTTTACAGGATTCGACTCTTCAATCATCACAACCTGACAGTTCAAAGAGCTCAGGGGACAACATTAATCCATCCTTGGTCCAGTTTTTGATGATGGAAATCGTGTTTGATAGAACAAGATTGATGACTCCATTGTCACCCCCTCCACCCAAATCTTCAACCTTTTAGTCATCCTTGACTCCATACCTACAAAGCCCTCAACAACCTGGCTCCCCCCCTAGCTCTCTGACCTACTCCACCTGACCGTGGATTTCCACCAACTGCGTAACGTCTGCGGAACGGCTCCGCTGCGGAACGGCTCCGTGGTCCGCCGTCCGTCAATACCCAGAATTTAGCGACTTCCTCGCTGATCTCACAATTGTTAAAACGCTGTTAGCTATTTTAGCTGCTTAGCCATTAGCAATGGCTAATTCCTCTCCTGCTCTCTCTTGCCTGGTGTGTCAAATGTTTAGCTACTCTGCCTCCTTTAGTGATAAAGATACATGTAATAAATGTAGTTTATTCTCTGCTCTGAATTGTTGCGGAACGGCTGCGGCCAGGACTGACAGCTGTAGTCACGAGGACCCACTAGATCTCGCGAATTCACATAGAATAGAACCACAAAACCACCAACAGTTTGTTTCTATTCCGAGGAGTAGAGAGGAAACAACTCCGTGCTGTGTTTTCAAGGTGTAGTGAAGGGAAATTTGCTCCGCCGTGAGCACGGTGTATTTTATTTTGAAAATTAACCGGATGTTTTATTTTGTTTCTGTGCCCGACTTCCTGTCTCACACTATCTGCCGTGTGCTGAATTGCTGCGGAGCTCTCCGGCGTCCGGCAAAAATAGAAGCTCTGCGTATCTGATCCGGAGGGCTGCCGGAGTCAGAACGCAGACGTTACGCAACAGGTGGAAATACACACATTGACTAGAATGGAAACCGATTGACTCCGCCGATGCTCCGGAGCCGTTCCGCAGAAGTTACGCAGTCGGTGGAAATCCACGGTGAGACGTGCCCCCTCCAGAAGCCTCTGGTCTTTCCCTAACCACATCAAAATCCCCCCCTTAGGACTCACCTCTTCAGACTTGATGTCTCTCTTGTTTGTTACCTGTTTAAGGCACTATATGAAACAGTTAAAGTTCCTGAGGGGAATGTGTGAAGCAAATATAATGACTGACTATTTAAATTCCATTTAAAACCACAATGTGACCAATAATGTGAAGAAAAGTCAGGTGATGAACAAAGGGAAACGTCAATGTTGGTACAAGATTAAGTGGTAATCCATCCAAGATATTTAACAGGATACATTCAAATATTGACCTAGTGGTGGAAGAGGAAAAGTCATTAGGAGTCATCCTCTGGGGACCATGAATGTCTGGACCAGATGTCATGGTAATCCATCAAATAGCTGTTGAGCACAAAGCTTTGCCTTTCCAGCAATTTCATGTATCTTCTTCCCGTCTGGTTTTCCTGTACCTGCCAGATAGTATTGTGTAGTCTTTTAATACAAATTTCTTCAGAACATAGCAAGAAGTCTTCTGAAGTATATGCTCAGTGGGAGATCTCTGAACTTTTTTAAAAGTTTTCTTTTTCACAGACGCAGTGGGGTTCTGTTATGTTGAGCTTATGAACTCATTAATTGGAGATAGACTGTTTGAGGCTCACCTCTGATATTAATTACTGGTCTTTGGATGGATACCTTGATGCCATTCTCTTTGGTGTGTGTGTGGGTGAGAAGACGCTAATGAAAGATGTTTGGAAAAAACAGGAAGATTAAAAGAGAGGTATTCTACAACCAGAGATAGATGTGGGCATGAATAGAGTTAAATGTTAAATTCAATAGAGATGCACAAAAGCAGCATGTTTAGATGATCATAATAGGACAAATTATAAATGATACTTTAGAATTTAGGGACAAGGTATACATACATATCCCAAAAAACATATTGTCATCAACCACAACCGCTGACGTTTACGGTAAGCGTATTGCCTCATTTCCGGTGTTCTTGTGTTGTGTTGCTGCTCCAGCAAAAACTTACTCAACTCTGCTTTATTGTCTAATTTAGCGTCCATTTGCCTGGTTTGCATTTAAACTACACCAGTTATACTCAGGCACTATAGTTCTCTTCTCTTACAGCGACTTCCTCGCTGATCTCACAATTGTTAAAACGCTGTTAGCTATTTTAGCTGCTTAGCCATTAGCAATGGCTAATTCCTCTCCTGCTCTCTCTTGCCTGGTGTGTCAAATGTTTAGCTACTAATCTGCCTCCTTTAGTGATAAAGATACATGTAATAAATGTAGTTTATTCTCTGCTCTGGAGGCGAGGCTTAGTGAGTGTGAGGCACGGCTCCGCACCATGGAATCAAAATTGTATGCTTCCGTAGCTAGCCAACTTAGCGTAGCTGGTGCGTGCCAACATACTGTAGCTTCTGTTAGCAGTCCCCCAGCAGACCCTGTGCAGTCGGGCGAGTGGGTGACTGTTCGAAAGAGGCGTAGCGCTAGCTCTAAACCGGGGAATGCACATGGCGGCGGTTGCTCTAAACGTTTCTAACAGTTTCTCCCCACTCAGTGATACACCTGATGAGAAGCCAGCTCTGGTTATTGGGAGCTCTATATTGCCAAACGTGAGGTTGGCGGCTCCAAGAAAAGCGGCTGCGGTCGTGTGTGTGTCTGGGGCCAAAGCGGGTGATATAGAATCTTATCTAAAGCTGCTGGCTAAAAATAACCGTATATACAGCCAGATCATACTTCACGTAGGTGGTAATGATACCCGATTACGCAAATTGGAGATCACTAAAATTAATGTTGAGTCACTTTGTGCATATGCAAAGACTATGTCGGACTCAGTAGTTTTCTCTGGACCCCTGCCAAACCTGATCAGCGATGACATGTACAGCCTTCCACCGCTGGTTGTCAGGGTGGTGCCCAGCTAATGATGTGGGCTACATAGATAACTGGGGGGCGTTCTGGGGAAGGCCTGGTCTGATTAGGAGAGACGGCATTCATCCCACTTTGGACGGAGCCGCTCTCATATAAAAAACCTGACCGAGTCTATTATCAGTCATAAACCATGACAACCTAAGTTTGATATTAGTAATCAGATGTGCAGTGCAATGCGCTCCTCTATGCCACCGTTAGAGCAGTCACCCTCTCATAGTCTAATAACCACGGTGTCTGTCCCCCTACTCAGATCGGTTAAATTAAAGATTAATAAAAGAGGAGCTATACTTACCTACCTAATAGGAATTAAAACAACCACTGTAATGATGGAACAGAAAAGGAAAATTAGATGGGGACTATTAAATATTAGATCTCTGTCTTCTAAAGCAGTACTAGTAAACGATTTGATATCAGATAATCAAATTGATCTATTCTGTCTTACCGAAACCTGGCTGTGCAATGAAGAATATGTTAATTTAAATGAAGCCACTCCTCCCAGTCATAATAATACTCAAATTCCTAGAGGCTCAGGCCGAGGAGGGGGAGTTGCAGCCATATTTGATTCAAGCCTGTTAATTAATCCTAAACCTAAACTAAATTATAACTCGTTTGAAATCCTTGTTTTTTTTTTTATTTGTTTTTTTTAACCTTTATTTATTCAGGGGAGGTTCACTGAGAGTAAGACTCTCTTTTGCAGGAACGCCCTGATCACATTCACACAGTTCCCCATTCATACCTGGAAGCTGCCCAGTACAACCAGTCTGATCAGCTGGCCACTGAGTAGCTCCACTGGAGCAGTTGGGGGTTAAGGGCCTTGCTCAAGGGCACCTCAGTGGTGGTAATGAGGGAGGGACAAGCGCTGCTCTTTCACTTTTCCTCACCCAGATTTGATCCTGTCGGTGTGGGGATTGAACCGACGACCTCCCGGTCACAAGCTCACTTCTCTAACCTTTAGGCCACCACTGCCTTCAACATCTGAGTCCCGGCCGTGTGGCGGCCCCCCAGAGCCCCCTGAGTCCCGGCCGTGTGGCGGCCCCCCAGAGCCCCCTGAGTCCCGGCCGTGTGGCGGCCCCCCAGAGCCCCGGCCGTGTAGCGGCCCCCCAGAGCCCCCTGAGTCCCGGCCGTGTAGCGGCCCCCCAGAGCCCCCTGAGTCCCGGCCGTGTAGCGGCCCCCCAGAGCCCCCTGAGTCCCGGCCGTGTAGCGGCCCCCCAGAGCGCCCTGAGTCCCGGCCGTGTAGCGGCCCCCCAGAGCCCCCTGAGTCCCGGCCGTGTAGCGGCCCCCCAGAACCCCCTGAGTCCCGGCCGTGTAGCGGCCCCCCAGAACCCCCTGAGTCCCGGCCGTGTAGCGGCCCCCCAGAACCCCCTGAGTCCCGGCCGTGTAGCGGCCCCCCTGAGTCCCGGCCGTGTAGCGGTCTCCCCCTTCCCCGGCCGGCTAGCGGTCTCCCCCGAGTCCCGGCCGGCTAGCGGTCTCCCCCGAGTCCCGGCCGGCTAGCGGTCCCCCAGAGCCCCCCGAGTCCCGGCCGGCTAGCGGTCTCCCCCTTCCCCCCGAGTCCCGGCCGGCTAGCGGTCTCCCAGAGCCCCCCGAGTCCCGGCCGGCTAGCGGTCTCCCCCTTCCCCGGCCGGCTAGCAGTCTCCCCTTTCCCCGGTCGGCTAGCGGTTCCCCAAAGCCCCCCGAGTCCCGGCTGGCTAGCGGTCTCCCCTTTCCCCGGCCGGCTAGCGGTTCCCCAAAGCCCCCCAAGTCCCGGCCGGCTAGCGGTCTTCCCCTTCCCCGGCCAGTTATCGTCTCCCTCTTCCCCGGCCGGTTAGCGGCCTCCCCGTTCCCCGGTCGGTTAGCGGCCTCCCAGACCCCCGGCTAGCTAACTGCTCCCCCGAACTGGTGTCCGGCTTCCCTAACCGGACCATGCCTTTTCCCCCTCGTACCTTGCCGGGCTCCGGCGTCCCCAAACCCAATCTGTCTGTCCCCATCACCGTGCCTGTCTCCGTCCCCATCACCGTGCCCATCTCCGTCCCCATCACCGTGCCCATCTCCATCCCCGTCACCGTGCCCGTCTCCATCCCCGTCACCGTGCCCGTCTCCATCCCCGTCACCATGCCCGTCTCCATCCCTGTCACCGTGCCCATCTCCGTTCCTGTCACCGTGCCCGTTCCCGTCCCTGTAACCGTGCCCGTCTTTGTCTATGTCACCGTGCCCATCCTTGTCTATGTCAAAGTTCCCGTCTTTGTTCCCGTCACCATGCCCGTCTCTGTCCCCCTCACGGTCCGCGTCCCTGTTACCTTCCCTGCCTATAAGTCCGAGTCGGTCCCTTCTATGTTTGTCCCGTCTGCGTCAGTCCCATCCGCGTCTGTTCTGTCTGAATCTGTGTCTGCATGTGTCCAGTCTGAGTCTGTTTCGTCTTTGTCTGCGTCTGTCTCGTCCAAGTCTGTCCAGTCCCGTGTGTCCTCACTCCCCAGTTCCCAGTCCCTGAGTCCCCAGCGCCCTTTGCTCCCTGTGCCCCAGCGCCCTTTGCTCCCTGTGCCCCAGCGCCCTTTGCTCCCTGTGCCCCAGCGCCCTTCGTTTCCTGTGACCCCTGTGTCCCTAGTGCCCCGTGTCCCCAGTGCCCTGTGTCCCTAGTGCCCTCTGTGCCCTGTGTTCCTAGTACTCTCTGTCCCCTTTGTCCCCAGTTCCCTGTGTCCCTAGTGCCCTGTGTCCCCAGTGCCCTGTGTCCCTAGTGCCCTCTGTGTCCCTAGTGCTCTCTGTCCCCTTTGTCCCCAGTTCCCTGTGTCCCTAGTGCCCCGTGTTCCCAGTGCCCCGTGTCCCCAGTGCCCTGTGCCCCTAGGGCTCTCTGTCCCCTGTGTCCCTAGTGCCCCGTGTCCCCAGTGCCCTGTGTCCCTAGTGCCCTCTGTGTCCCTAGTGCTCTCTGTCCCCTTTGTCCCCAGTTCCCTGTGTCCCTAGTGCCCCGTGTTCCCAGTGCCCCTTGTCCCCAGTGCCCTGTGCCCCTAGGGCTCTCTGTTGCCTATGCCCCAGTCGCCCTTTTTCCTCCTCCGGACTCTCGCCCTCCTTGGGTAGTTTTCTGTTTGTTTCTTTTTTTTTAGGGACGTCTGGAATCCGTCCCTTGAGGAGGGGGTTCTGTCGTGGTTGTGTGTATTTCCCTTGTTTGTTTTTTGCGTTTTCTGTATTTCCCCTTCGTTTATGTTCTGTGGTTTTTGTCTAGTGTTGTCAAGTTTCTGTATTTAGTTCATTTCATGTTCTCTGTTAGTCCCTTCCCATTTCCTGTTTTGTTTTGAAAGGTTGTCTGTCTCCCCTTGTGATGTCTAGTTTTACTTCCTGTGTTTTCCCACCTGTGTGATTACCTGATGTTTGCCACCTGTTCCCCAGCCCTTGTGTCACCTGCCTCTTGTTTCCTCGTTAACCAGTTTATTTAGCCCCTGAGTTTCCTTTGTCCTTCGTCTGATCATTTTGCTTTTGTGTCCTACCCTCCCAGTCCCATATTGGCTTTATCCTGCCTGCCTGACTCTGCGTTTGGGTCCACCATTCTCTGCCTCTCATCACACTTCTTCCTTGCCAACATAATAAAACAATTCAAATACTTTAATAATTATGCTTTTTCTTATTCGTATTGCATGCTTATTAAATGTATACGCGGTTTGAGTTAATCTCCCTCAAAAAGTAGTCCTCTTTAGAATACGGTGAATGACGTTAGCTAGCTCAGCTGTAGCTAAGTAGTTTCTATAGCAACCACACAAGGCTGCCGTTTTAACAAATCGTTTAGCTAGCTAGCTAGTTCTTCGGCGCTGCAGGTGTCCGGGTCAGTTGTCACTGTCAGTCTATCCTTCTGGTGGCTCTTCCACTCGGTGAAAACCTTGATAGCAAAGGCAGTTGCCTTTTCTGTGTTTGATTCCAGGGCCCCGTCTTCAATTGTACGCAGCTCCTCATCTGTCAGATCTGGAAACAGGAAGCCTACCCTGGGCCTCGTCTTTTTCTTTTGTCGTTCTGTCGTCCTCCTCGCTCTTTAACCAGTCCTCAAATGTCTTCCCTACTCCAAATATATTAAAATTGACAATGAATTCGTCCATTTTTTACGTTTTTACATTTTAACACTGTAGTTAATGTTTAGAACTACGGCGAATAATAATAATTAGTTTATATAGCAACCACACAAGGCTGCATCTGATCACTAATGTTAGTTTAATAACGTAGCTACTACATAAACTATGCATCGACTGACCCTCCGATAGATTTCCGACACGTTTTAGAAACTTTTTTAAACAAGGTTTATTTTTACAATGGACCTCATGTTTGAAATTTCTGTGATAAAAAAAAAAATACAAGCGGCGTATTGATCTACTATTTGATCACGCTGTGCTCAGTCAGTCAGCGGGCAATATGCCGGGGTAATGCCCTCCTCCCAGCCAATCAGAATCAAGCATTCTTAAACGAAGTAGAATAAAAAGGAGTAAAGTCTGGCAGGCAAAAGGAGTTTCCAAAAAACACTGAGAAAACTAAAGACTAGGGCATCAAAACCACAAGGAACGCAGAGACGAAGGGGGTTACAAATACAATGATCTGACAGCAGATGAAGAAAGCACAGAGACTAAATACACACGATAACGAGGGTTAAAATTTTTTGAAGACCCATGCTTTACATCATTTGGAAAAACAATGTAAGTTGCCAAGGTAAAATAATCATCCTGTAGAGCCTACAGCATATTTTGTTACTTCATCATTCTGAAACCAAAACACAACAAATGTTAAGGATTACAAATGTTTACACCTTCCACTTAATAAAAGGGGTTGTCTGATGTGTGTAGGTACTTTAGGGTAGGAATTAGGAAACAGCATTTCTAATCTTGAAACCTATTTTTAGTAGAATTCCCAGAATAATTGGTGATATTTCCCCAGCAA
Source organism: Gymnocephalus cernua (assembly GCA_023631565.1). Taxonomy (NCBI): domain Eukaryota; kingdom Metazoa; phylum Chordata; class Actinopteri; order Perciformes; family Percidae; genus Gymnocephalus; species Gymnocephalus cernua. The sequence goes on along the minus strand of CM042433.1, from coordinate 33,673,055 downwards.
CAGAACTTTTGCTCCATTGCTTTAAAAGATACTTGGCTTTTGAGAAAACATTCAGGGCTGGAGTGATTTAAAAGAAGATAGTGATTTGGTGCAGCCATTCCAGAGTTGAGGAGTCCTGACAACTAAAGCCCCATCCCCTCAGGTCTTATCAATTTCCCCGTTTGAGGAGCTCAGGCTGTGCACAGGGTTGTAGGGGAGACATTAGGCAGTGATGAAATTTAGCTCACACTGGCAAACACGATGCAAGAAGCTCTGTAGAAAAGCAGCTAAGTCAATTTAGTCACAATTTGATTTGGTTTTGTAGAACATTGATGTGGAAAGTAGGTCCAAAAATGATCAAAGTCATGGTAATGCATGTAGTCACAGAGTTCACTCGTGTTTATGGTAATAAATGTGTGTATGTGTGTGTGTGTGTGTGTGTGTGTGTGTGTGTGTGTGTGTGTGTGTGTGTGTGTGTGTGTGTGTGTCCACGCTTGTTCAATGAATGTGTGCTTTTATGTTATTGGCAGATTGTCTATTCATGTCAGTTTATCAGTGTTTATGCACTGAAGCAGACAGGCACTGTGTGTGTGTGTGTGTGTGTGTGTGTGTGTGTGTGTGTGTGTGTGTGTGTGTGTGTGTGCGTGTGTGTCCAGATGTGTGTAAGGCATGTGTGAGCACACGTCCGCCTCCATGAGGGAGATAAAGTAGCGCCAGCCTGCCTGCATTCACTGGGAACAAAAGGAGGATTTCATGTCTCGCTGCTCTCCATCTCCCGTCTGTTCTGTTATATGCTTACTACTCTAAGAAAGGAAAGGAAATTAATTCTGGACACACGACTGATAAGGGGAAAGATATATGACCGCCATCAAATTACAAAATGTGACCACTGATTTTTTTGTCATGTTAACCAAACATTGAGATGAAAAGGAAAAGAAAATCCCTTCTCTCCTGACTCTCCTCTTTGTAGCGTCCTCTCATCTGTTTGGTCTCAAGAGCCAAATTCAAACAGAGCAACCCAGCCAGCCACTTTGAATGAATGGACCGTTTCTTACCTCCGCCAACGAGGTTATGGTTTTCAGCTCAGTTTGTCTGTTTTTTTGTTTGTTTATCAGAAGGATTACAGAAAAACTAATGGCCTGATATTCATGACACTTGTCGAAAGCATGTAGCATGGGTACGGTTGGGTATCGTTTGGGTTTGTTCCGATACCGGTGCTAAAACAATACTTTTAAAATGGTGCCGGTGTCTAAACGGTGCATGAACCGATGCTTTTGAAAACATTTTACAAAAATATGTATATATTTAAAAAAGAAAAAAGGAGCACAAAACGACAGTCGGCGACATTTAAGAACTGCTTGTTTATTGCTATGGCCATATGGTCAAAATTAAATGATTTATTAAAAATCTAATAACAACTAGAACTGCAAGCAGTTATGATGGGGTCCAAGCCTCCCAGCGCCAGTCGCCCCTGATGACCCGGGGAGCGTGCGAAACCGGGACCCAAAGCGTAACGTGCTAGCGTTTAACTTCACTACCAAGATTTAAAATATAATATCAAACACGTTTGATTTCGTCTGAACGTCCAGACGGGAAAAAGACCGACTGGGACTGAGTTTTATGACCACCTTACACCAAATGATTGAGACGACGGGAGAGCACCCCGACTCTAGCAAGATTCTCAGGATTTCATTCTGATATTGGAAAATAGTCTGCGACAGTGGAATCGCTTGAAAAGTCGTTAGGTGTAAGGCCGGCATTAACTGTCCCATGTGAAGCAGTTGCGGCACAGTGCTGTCTCCTGGAAATGTCAAGTTTCAATTTATGTGGTTCAATGATGGAAATTCATACTGTCTCCTTTTTTTGGTAATAAAATAGAAGTAAAACTAAAATTATTATTTTGTTTTTATTAAGTATTTTAATGTGTGACTTCTGCACATTGGTAAAACACACTCCAAAAGCAATTATTAAGGATGTTTGATTATGTTAGTGTTTATAGTGTGTCATATTGTTTTACATTGCCACAATGTTAATAAAAGAAGTTTTAAATATTTGATAATGTTAAATATATATCATGTTTGTCTTACATTTCATACACTACCATTTCATATTTTTTGAAATGTTTGATAATATAGCTATAATTTATTTTGCAACTCTACACTTTTCAATCTTGGTTCATTTTGGATGAATTCAACATTTTACAGTAACACATCAGCTTGCCCTTTAATAATGTATTGACTGTCGCAGCATAAATTCACACTCTGTACTGAATAGCAATGCTCCTGTGAGTGTCTCCGAGTTCTTTATCACTGCCTGCCTGTCTTTGCTCTCAGAAAGGTTCAGACAAGCATCAAGTGGGTGAATAAAAACAGCTTCACGTGGAACGTTTTGTTTGATGATTATTGTTTCCATTCCTAACATTGTTACTGCAATGTGGTCATAACCTTTTGAAGGTTTGCAGTTGAAACCACCGCGATAACTTTAATAATAGAGAGGAACTTAATAACTTTCCTTCGACACCTCAACTCTCTTTTTCATGTCAAGATGTGCTCTGCAATGTGGAGTTCAAATGGTTTCACAAGCACAAATCCTTTTAATACCTCTCTCAGTGTATGTTAATGATAATAGTGGTACACTGTCATGGTTTTTCTTTCTTCCATTGTCAGCCTTTAGAGTACAAATTGATGATGAATTATTTTATTTCGGTTGACATACATGAAAGAATTATTTCCCACAATTTGCCACCGTAGCTAACCAGAAATGGAATAGGCTGAATCCAAGGCTTATTTTTGCTTATCCCCTAATCCCCATAGAATCCCCCAGAAATCCAACAAAACTAAATGAAACTAAATTCTTGAGTAAAATCCTAGTAATTTTACATTTTAATCAAATTACTTTATAACCTCTGAAATATTTAAGATTTTAAAGCTTTTTTGAAACTCGACAGACGTTCATATTTTCAACTCATCATTAAAGCTTTAGTGCATACATTTTTGATATTAATGAATGTCCGTTAGATTTAAGCCATTGCCACATGAGTTGCTACAAAGCTAATTAAGACCTCCACACAACTCTCTCTGTATGTCTCAGTGTGACTATGTTCAGAAGATTGTGTCGTCCGGTGACTTTCCCGCGCAGGGGGCGGCGTGTGCACGATCAGTCTGGATTTACCCTGCTGAGATCTGAGGAGCAGTTAACCATAGTACTCATAAATCCACCGGAGTTTAGAACGCCAACACAAAGAAAGAGGTGACGGACAGTATGTCTTGGCTAGGGAGATATGACAGATATGCCATAGCCTATCATCTAATGTGCGCATATTGTTTGCTGTCCTCTCACCCTTGCTGTTCACGTTGCACACCAATGACTGTTTTACAATGATAAAACATGCAAATGATGCGGCTTTGGTAGGCCTTTTAACAGATGATCAACCACTTCTACGAAAACTCATTGATTTTAAAGATAAAGAAAACAAAAGAAACTAGAACTGCAAGCAGTTATGACAGGGTCCCGGCGCGAGTCGCCCTCGACGACCCGGGGAGCACGCGAAAGTGCGACCCAAAGCATAACGGTGGGGAGGCAAATGTCAGTAAATATCGAGGTGTGAGCTGCAAGGTCTGTGGTACATTGCCACTGCAAATATCCCATTAACATTGACTGAGTAAAAGGGCCAACACTGGTCTATGTTGACTATAGCGCCCCCTAATGGCCAATCTTCGCCAAATTTGCTACAGAGCTTCAGAGCGGCATGCCAAACAAGCATCACAAGTTTCATGTTGATAGCAATTACTACAGCAGATAAATTGCAATCACAAATGTGCCATTTGCATGCATTGAGTTATCCGCCAAGACACATAAAACGTTGATTAAAGCGCCATCTAATGGCTGATTTTCGCCACATTTGGTACAGAGCATCATAGTGCGATGGTGACAAATAATCTCAAGTTTCTTGCTGATAGCATTTCATTTGGCCAAGATAAGTTTGTGGTAAAGGTCCATCTGTAGATGCTACGTACCAGGTTTCGTGCCGATCCGTCACACAGCCTAGGAGTTCGAAAAAGTTGGTTTTGCACATTGTGCGATATTGTGAAAACAATTCTTAGCGGAAATGGCCGTGGCCTATATCATGTGATTCAACTTGATTCAAGGAACACGTGGATGTAAGGTTTTCTAATGTGCGATGTGTAATGTGGGAGTTAAAGGCAACATTTTTGGTATGTGAGGTCCATGAACCATATTGTATATCTACACTGTAAATTTGAAATTGCTCACATTAGTGTAAGTGGTGAATTCAAATGTGGGTCCCATAGGCCACGCCCACTTTGAAGAATCAGTACCCCACTGTAGATGTGGCCTCAAGAGTGGCCCTAGATCAGTGGTTCTCAACCTTTTTTGTGCCAGCGCCCCCCTATCCATTATCTAGGTCCCTAACGCCCCCCCCCAAAAAAAATATGTAAGCTAATTGCCCCGAATATTAATGATTACGACATTACAACACATGTATTAGTTTCCCAGGTATCAAAAAGCCATGTGAAATTATATATACATACATCGCCATGTAGAAATTATATACATTTACAGGTTTTTAAAAACAATGCAAACATTTGACATTCAATTTAAATAACAGCAGCCAATCAGAACGACTAGATATGTAACATTCAAACAATAATTAGGTACAGTATTATCAAAAGGCCTGCTGCATGTCCCTGGTGTGAACCTCAGCACCTTTATAAGATGACTTTAATTTGAACGTCCTTTTTTGTTTGTGAAGTTACCTTGGGTGTCATGAAAGGCACTTTAAATAAAATGTATTATTATTATTACAAACACTAACAGCAGCCAATCAGAAACAGCAATTTAACATTCAAATCTATTTTCATTCAAATCTAAATCTATAATCGAATTGTTCCAACCGAAAAACAAGCTGGCACTTATCAAGGGTTTAAAGCAGGATTACACACACAGTCTCACACACACACGCACACACACACCAGCATCATCATCAAGAATAAAGAATGCGACGGTAACGATCGCGTCATTCACGTGCATATTAAGTAGCCACATGTATCTGTTTTGGTCTTATAATACATCCACAGCTTTACCTCCAGGAGAGAGGACGGTTCACTCAGCCAGCAGTTCAGTTTAAGAATTTGTCCAAATTTCTAGATTCCCGCCAAGCTAAGCTAAGACTACAACCGACAGCTTTATTGGTTTTAGCTTGTTGGTAAAAATTGGCTATTTGCAGAGTAGAGCTGAGTTTGGTAAAACAGCGTGGTGGACGAGAGCAGACAGCAGATTAAAATATATCTTTCTACATGTTTATGCCGGTCTATACAGGTGAGTGCATTGATAAGTATTGACTTTTTACTCACGAAGGTTTTATCATAACCTACTTACAGTAACGAGACTAGCGTGAGTTCATCCCCCCCCCCCCCAGCGGCCGTTGTTAATCCTCTGTAGCGTTCCCAGTCAGGTGCTGCGCGTGTTTTAGATGTGTGTGTGTGTGTGTGTGTGTGTGTGCGTTAACGTTAATGCGCAGGCAAGAATCCCGGCATGTGAATAGAGACAGGGGGGGGGGGCTGGGTTTGTGCTCTACCTGTGAAGCGCGTGTCCGCGCTATTCTCCGACAATCAACATTGATACCGTGGCGTGGCGGCAGAAATGTAACTGTGGCGGTGCGCCACTTGCCAATCAACGTAGGGGAAACACTGGCTAAATGTTTGCCAAACAACGAAGCACAGTCGATATCTCTCACTCGTCACTTTTCTTTCTCTTTCTCCGTGAAATTAAGCTGCCTTCAGGTGCAGTAGGAAACGTTGTGTTTTATAAAAGATCTGACTAAAAACTGTTACTGTGAAATATAAAGTCTACCTGTGCTACATTGGGGGGTTAAAGAACACCACAGGACGTTGCGGCGATTGCATTTTTTATTTTTTTATTTTTTTATCTGAACGCAGCTTCACGTAGTAGGCCTACAGAGCTCATTTAAGACGGTACTCTGACGTCCCATTTCCATGAAGGCAGCACGGAGCTGCGCCAGACCAAGCTGACAGAAGCCCAGAAGAGTAATAATCCACCGTCTCGTCCAGCTGCAGTGCTGTAAACTGGCAGGTTTTAATGTTGAAGACCACTAGTGAAATGTTTAAAAACAATGTTCCTCAAAGAAAGATAGGAAGACATTTGCTTATTTCACCTTTAACAGTGCATAACATAATTAAAAGATTCAAGGAATGAGGAGGAATTTCAGTGCGTAAAGGACAAGGGCGCAAGCCTAAGCTGAACAACCGTGATCTCCGATCCCTCAGGCGGCACTGCATCAAGAATCGTCATTCATCTATAAGCAATATCACCACATGGGCTCAGGACTACTTTGGCAAACCTTTGTCAAGCACCACAATACGTAGTTACATCCACAAATGCCAGCTACAACTGTACTGTGCCAAAAGGAAGCCCTATGTTAACAGTGTCCAGAAGCGCGGTCGATTTCTCTGGGCTCGGAGGCATCTGGGATGGACCATCACACAGTGGAAACATGTACTGTGGTCAGATGAATCAGTATTTCAGGTATTTTTTGGGAAAAATGGACGCCATATGCTCCGGACCAAAGAAGAACCAAAGAAGAAAAAGGATCATCCAGACTGTTACCAGCAACAAGTCCAAAAGCCAGGGTCTGTCATGGCATGGGGTTGTGTCAGTGCCCTTGGCAAAGGTAACTTGCACTTCTGTGATGGCACCATTAATGCTGAAAAGTACATAGAGATTTTGGAGCACAATATGCTGCCTTCAAGAAGACATCTTTTCCAGGGACGTCCATGCATATTTCAACAAGATAATGCAAAACCACATTCTGCACACATTACAAAGTCCTGGCTGCGGAGGAAGAGGATACGGGTATTTGACTGGCCTACCTGCAGTCCCGACCTGTCTCCAATAGAGAATGTGGGGCGCATTTTGAAGCGCAAAATGCAACAACGAAGACCCTGTACTGTTGCCCACCTTAAGACTTGTTTGCAGCAAGAATGGGACAAAATTACACCTGAAATACTTCATCACTTGGTGTCTTCAGTCCCTAAACGTCTTTTAAGTGTTGTGAAAAGGAATGGCAACATTACAAAGTGGTAAATGCTTTACTGTTCCAACTTTTTTTGAAATGTGTTGCACGAACCAAAATAGGAATTTTGTTTTTTTGAAAAAAAAAAAAACAATAAAAATCATGAGGAACACATTAAATTATGTGCTGTTGTATTGTCTGCAATGAAATACAAGTCAAAGTACATTTAGAAATCACTACTTTCTTTTTTTATGTGTTTTCCATACTGTCCCAACTTTTTCTGATTTGGGGTTGTATAATTGTTTTAAATAAACTGTTTTAAGTTAAAAGCCATAGCGTTCCAGTGGACAGAGATCATTCATTTAAGAAACATTTACAAAAATATCACCACATACAACAACAGCCAGAAGAGCGACAAAGCAATTTGGGTCAGAAATAATCAAACACCACCACTGTGTCAGTTTGAACCCTGTACATGTACCAGGTATTTATTTCAAATACAGGTACTACGGTATTTCTGGTAGATAACAATAAGAGCATACCGTAGTTTTGTAAAACACATTGCTGGTTTGCAGCACACCAGTATCTGATAACGTTACAGACAGTAGCTTGCTACCGGTAGCTTTGTTTCTAGCTCCAGGCTAACTTGTTTCCTCCCACTAGCTAGCTAGTGGGAAGCTAATCTTGTCAGCTCCGTCAGCTCATCCTTCTCTTTCTCCTGGGGTCAATGGTGTCAAAATGTCTCGCAACTTTTTCACCCAAGTGTTCCTCTGCGTACTTTAAAACTCTTTTTGTTTTGTTGTTGAAAAGTCTGTCACTCTCTTCTCTGCTGGCATTAAATGAGACCTGTGTTACATCCAATGTAGCTACTGCCATCTATTGGCACCTGTACGTTACTACACGCTACACTTGGATCTGGTAACACATACAGCCGCAAAATACCGGTAGGACAATAATCCAGAAAAACAAAGTGTGGAAAAAAGGATGAATATATTGTTGAATCTGTTAAATTAAATTGGTAGAAATGTACATTACAATGAACTTTACTTAAAGGGATACTTTACTGATTTAGCATTAAGCTTTGTATCAGTAGAAACACAGTTGTATTTGTGAATGCATCTCTCTCTCATGTCCCCCTGAGACGAGAGATTGTGGGTCTGGTAAAAAATCTTCCGATGACGTAACATTACGATTTTTGCGTCATCGGAAGATTTTTGCCCAGAGTCTGTGGAATACAGCCAGCTACTTACGCATGTTTTCAACCCGCCCATAGGGGGTTGGACTGCCGAGTCCATTTGGAAAAGCTGGAAAAGCCCGATTCAAAACGAGAGTCAGCCATCTAGAATCTTTGCTAAGGCTCTCTCTTTTCAGCAGTAAACATTTACCGCGGAGACCAGTACCTCAAACAGCGGTGTTGCTCGATGCCACTAGCCGGATAGGGGACATCCTCATTGGCTAGGTGGAAAGCTAACGGCGCAGTAAACATTTACAACAATTATGTGCATTCAAACTATGTGTACCACCGGGATACACTGGTACAAATCGGAGAATATGCAGGAAACGTTATTACAGACGGAATATTTGGCACACTACGTGAGCTTCGCCTGCACGGAGAACAGCACCTCAGCGGTGTCGCTCGATGCCGCTAGCCGGGCAGGGGACATCCTGTGCCATCAATCCTGCTTGCAAGTGTCCGCTCATTAGACAACAAACTGCACTACATCCAACTTCAACAAAACTCCCAGTTCAGAGACTGCTGTGTTTTTGTTTTTGTGGAAACATGGCTGAACAACAGTGTACCAGACTGTCCAGCTACCAGGCCTGCTAGCCCTCCGAGCTAGAGATGCTCTGTCGCTGGGTAAAAGACTCGTGGAGGTGGGCTGTGTTAACACGGACTGGTGCAGAAATGGGGTGATTTGTATCCAACTAACTGCTAACTGCTGGTGGAGTTTGTGACTGTTAAATGCCGACCATTCGACATTCCACGCTAATTTACGGCTGTGTTTATACTTAGCTATTAGCTGAACTTTACTTTTATATATTTTAAATGTGTAATACCACTTGAGCCACGGTAAACGTTTCGTGAATATGGTTGAAATGACAATAAAACCAGTCCCTCCAGAAAAACGCGGAGTTTTTTTGTGATTGTTGCGGGCAAAAATCCTTCATTATGCGGCACGTTTTTTTTTTAAAATGCGATGCAATATGCGGGATATTTATGCAATTTTATGCGATGAAATTGCGGGAACTTGCAAAAACTGCGGGAACTTGCAAAAACTACGGGAACTTGCAAAAACTACGGGAACTTGCAAAAACTGCGGGAACTTGCAAAAACTGCGGTTTGATGAAAAAGAGAAAAAAAAGTGATTCCCCCAACACCATGTTCTCAGTAGGTGAAATTACTTCACTTCATAACATTCCCATGGCAACAGGGGAAAATGGCTGCTCTTGTGTGAAGTAAATGCAACATTATTCAACTTTCTGCTGAGATATATGTGACTTTTTTGCAACGAAAATGCGGGGATTATGAAATCATGCAAGCCCTGCATATTTTGCGCGGAAATTGGCAATTTATGCGGCGAAAGTGCAGCATATTTGAAAAAATGCGGCCCCCGCATAAATATGCGGACTTTGGCTGATTATGCATTGAATTCTGCGATCGCATAATCGTGTTTTTCTGGAGGGACTGTAAAACACACTTGAGTTGAATGCCTCACTGTCTTGTCTGTAAATGGTAGGCGTGGTTTGGGAGTGGACTCGTAAAGCAGCGAAGCAAGTGCATTCGTATGAGCCAAAAACACATTTTCTGGCTTTTATCGGCCTAGAAGGCACTAATTTCAAAAAGAAATCCACATTTCTACTACATAAGTGACCCAATTTAAAGATATATTCAGCTTTCCAGCGGTGAAATAAATTCTTTAATATTATATGAAAGGCACTCAGGTTATCCATACTATTTTTTCCCTGGCTTTAATTTGAGACCGGCCTTTATTTGTCCGTGTTGACCACGTCCCCGGCCACTATCAGAGGCCTGGCTTGTAATTGACTACCGGGTTTTATTGAGGAATTACGGTATATGGTTTTTAAATGTGTGATGTACGGTTTGGGAATTATAGGGCCAAATGCGTTTTTTCTGCTATAGCGTCCCCTGCTGGTGGATATGTGTAATTTTTGGAATCTGAGTAGTGTGCCCCAGTCTGTACCCCCCCCCCCCCTGAAAGTTTCACTTGCGTAACTTGTACAGTGTAGGCTGCAGTATGCCTTTTAACGCGGCGCAATAATAAAAATCCTAGCAAAAACAATAGGGGTCCACAGCTCCGCTGGAGATGTGAACCCTGTTGCCTTGCAAACACAGTTCCCATGCCCCCTTGGGCTTGGACCCCTAATTATCTCTGATTTTAAATGAAGCTCCTCTTTGTCCCCTGGCATTATGAACAGCATAAACATTGAAATTTAATAGAAAGTACCTGATAGTGTTATGGTTTTGGGGTTTTTGTCTTATTTTGGTAGTCTGTTTTGTATTTAGTTCTGTTTCCTGTTTTATTTTGAATTCAGTTTCCTTCATGGTCTTGTCTAGTTTTACTTCCTGTCTTGTGTTTTCCCGCCTGTCTGATTGTTCTGCCCCACCCTGATGTGTCTCACCTGTTGTATCACCTGTCCCTTGTTTGCTCGTTACCTCTTGTATTTAGTCTGTGTGTTCCCCTTGTTCGTGGTCAGATCATTGTTTCTGTTTGTGGATATGTGTGTTAGTCTACCTGTGTGTGTGCCTCGGTATCTCTGTTCCCTTGATTCCCTTTTTGGACTTCTCCTTCATTTTGGATTTATTTTGCCTGCTGCATTCTGGACACCTTGTTTGTATGTATTTTTATTTAATAAATCTTCGAGCACTACCGTCTCCTGTCCGCCTGCCTGTCTCTGCGTTTGGGTCCACAATTCCTTGAAATCCCCTGACAGATAGCAATGACATTGAATACTAATACCAATGCGTGGTTTAGCAAAGGGCTCAAGAACTCCTACTTTTTAAAAGGTGCCCTGCCACACATATTTCATTACTTTGCGGTAATGTCTTAAGTTCTACCATTTGTGGAAAAAATGCCTTGGTTACCTTGTTTCAAGCCATTCTAGCGTGGTATAGAAAGCCTGCAGGAAGACTCAACGAGCTAAACTGCTTGACTCTGGCTAATTCACAACATAACACAAACACATATGGACCTAACATATAAAAAACAAAATACAAGTAAAAACTGTTTTGTGTGGCAGGGCACCTTTAAGGAAACTTAGGAGTTTTAATGTGGACAAAACTATGTTGACTTAATTTACAAGAGCTTAATTAGAGTATACTGACCTTTTGTATTCAGTGTTGGTCTGCACATCATTGAAACAAACTGGACAGGGTTGTTAAACTGGGCAGCAAGATACCTGGGGAACGGAAAGTTCTGCTGTTTGTGGACGTTGTTTTGTTTCCTCAACATATCATCTTGTTCTTCCCACCTTGTAGCTTTTCCACTCACTAACACACACAAACAAGGCACACACTTTTTCCCCACTCACACAGTAATACGCACACATAAGTGCATTAATATGAACACACACACACTCAAGTCATGCAAGGTCGCAGGTTGGCAGATGGCACAGTGTCTGCCATGGTCAGTCAGAATGAAACATTGAACAGAACCTGACAGCCTGTGTGTGTGTGTGCGTGTGACAGATGGCACAGACAGCCTTCAAATAGAAAAGATCATCCAAAATACGTATCGTAACTACTTCTTTTAAAAACTTTAAATACGTCACACTTTTATACATCTGCAAAGCACTTCCTAAAGCTCTATTAACATGGGACTAGTATTACCAGGGCACATCATGTGATTTAGAAAGTACCCCCCCTCCCATGTCTGTGTTTTGTGTGGCATATTCGCACGGTATAAGCAAAGTCTGTTTTAATTTGACTCTAATTAACAAAGAGACAGGGCTTATGTTTCATGTCTTTAAACGAGATGGAAGTGATCCAGTGGACAGAACAGTTGGTGGTGATATGGATGCTGGCTGCCAGGTGGTAACAATGCCTATAGTGAGCAGATTTAAAAACAGTAATAGTTTAGCTTTTGCACTTTTGTTATTTTTTTTATTGTTTTTTTAACATACAGAACAGATGAATACAATTGAACAAGAACAAAAACCCTCCCCCACCCCCTACACTCTCAAGGAAAACAAAAGAAAGAAATAATAATAATAAATAAATAAACAAAAATCAAACATCACACCTTGCCTATTCACTCTCCTCTAATTCTTGTGATCCTGAGGTCATTAGGACTGATACTTCTGCTGCTGTGCTTTTCCACAGGTCTATAGTCGATGACCAAACAGGTGTAATTTAGAGTCGTCATTAAGTAACAAAACAGTCGGGTCAGTAGGAATTCGACATCCTATCACATCAGATATTATTGATGTTGTTTCATTCCAGAACTCATGCACTGTTCACACTCCCAGACCATATGCAAAAAAGTTCCAGTTTTCCAGTTTCAGGTTTCAGATCTTTTTTATTGGCACCTTCAGACATACAAAACAAATTCCACAATGTGTGACAGGTAATAGCAGATGGTGCACAGAACAGATGAACACAAATTGAACAAGAACAAAAACCCTCTCCCACCCTCTGCGGTCTTGAGGAAAACAAAACAAACAGAAACCACACCTTGCCTAATCACTCTCCTAATTCTTGTGGGGTTGAGGTCATTATGTCTGATATTTGTGCTGCTGCGCTTTTCTATAGGTTCACAGTTGATTTGGCTTTGTTAATCCTTGCTGTAGAGAGCTCAAGCATAACTATGTCTAGAAAATACACCAACCACTGTTGTATACAAAGCAGAGAGAGAGAGAGAGAGAGAATTGAGCTATCATTTTCTTGGTTGCAGTTGAGCCGGCTAGCCAAATTTTCCTCTGTCTCCCAAGCAGTTGAAATTTAGAGTCGTCATTAAGTAACAAAACAGTCGGGTCAGTAGGAATTTTACATCCTATCACATCAGATATTATTGATGTTGTTTTATTCCAGAACTCACGCACCTGTTCACACTCCCAGACCATATGCAGAAAAGTTCCAGTTTGTTCAGGTTGACAGAACGTGCAATAGGGAGTGGGAATGAATTTAGAGACGTATCTCTTCTGAGGAGTCCAATATGTCCTATGACATATGTTGAAGTCGATCTGCTGGTGATTTGGGTTCTTGGAACAATGGAAAATGTCCCAAACTGTCTCCCAATTAATTGCGTTCCCCTCGGGCCATAGTTCTCCTATGGATACTTGCATCAATTTAGCATAGATCTTGGACGCTAATCCTCTCACAGGAAAATCAACAAACCATTTAATGACTGGGTGCGGCTCAAGACTGTTTCCCCATGGCACTCCATAACATTTTAGGGCTGATCTTAAGCGCAGATACAAGAAGAAGGATGTCCTGTGGACCTCAAAACTAGCTCTCAGGTCTTCAAAACTCCACATACCTTTGTCATTGAATAGCTGGTCTAAAGTATAAATACCTCTATCACTCCACTGCTTACAAGCAAAGGGTTTGTTACCAGACATGAAGTGTGTATTGTGCCATATTGAGGTGTTCACCTATTGGTGTAGCACAGTAGCTCCTCCACCTGTTTAAAGTTTGTCAATGTGTTGGTAATAATAGGGCCATATGCCATAGGCTAGCATGCACTTTTTTGGACACACACCTGCAAAGGCAAGGTCTTGCAGTCTTAGACTTCCAGTGAGGTTTTGCTCTATTTCTCTCCATGGAACTGTAGATGAGGGGTCCATCCACACTCTGAGGGCCCGTAGCTGAAAGGCTCTGTGATACACTTTAAGGTTGGGGAGGGCCAAACCTCCTGTGTTTGAGGTACGTTGCAGGGTAGAGTATTTTAGTATTTTATTTTGGGTTGGTATTGTAACACTAATGGCTGATGCCGCATGCATGTTGTTCAATAAAAGAAGATTAGATTTATTCCAGTTAATTTTATAGCCGGAGATTGAGCCAAATTCGTTGAAGATCTTAAGAATCTTTGGAATTTGCTTGCTCTTGAGGGAATTACTAGAATTGTTGGGTCTTTGTAAATTATAGAGCGTGGGTTAGACCTACTCTATCTGTAAAGTGTCTTGAGATAACTCTTGTTATGATTTGATACTATAAATAAAATTGAAATGAATTGGAATAGAGTCCTCGAGATCAGAAATGTACAACAAAATATCATCTGCAAATAATGATACTGAGCTGCCATAGGATTTAATCTGGACATTACAGATTTTATTCTGCTTTATGGCTTGGGCTAACAGTTCAAGAGAGATTGCAAACGGGATAGGGGAGGAATCCCTGTCACGAGCCCTGCTCGATGGGAAATGGCTGAGAGTGCAAGCCATGAAACTATGGTCGTGGGATTTGCATATAAAGTATGCACCATGCCAATGAATTTGGCCCCCAAACCAAGCCTCTCCATTACTTGCCACAAGTAGTTCCACTCTAGGCGGTCGAAAGCCTTTTCCGCGTCCACTGATAGCACTACTGCCGTTGTTGGAAGGTTTTTGGCTTCCTCTATTACATGAAATAGTCTACGTACATTGTTTGCAGCATGACGCTTGGGTATAAAACCTGATTGGTCGGGGTGGACAAGCTTCTCGATAAAGCGCTCTAGGCGGAGAGCCAAGACTTTGGAATAAAGCTTAATATCAGTCCAAATGAGGCTGACAAGCCTGTAGTTTGAGCAATCCATAGGATCTTTGCCCTTCTTTGGCATGATGGAAATTAGCACAGTGTTGGTTTGTTAATGGAAAGTACCCTTCTCTATGGCTGAAGTTAAAGCTTGTAAAATGGTAGGTCCTAATATGTCAAAATTCTGTAGAAGAGGTTCTGATAGAATTCTATCCAACCCTGGCGTTTTCCCTGCTTTAAGTGTTTTTAATGTTGATTTAAGTTCCTCTAACGTTATCAGTTGACCCAGTTCTTCCGCGTCCTCTGGGTCAAGAAGAGGCAGGTTTAGTTCTTTTAGGAACGTCTGGCACTGTGTCGGATCTGGGTTGCAGGAGGACTCATACAACTTTGAGTAGAAGGATTGAAAAGTGGTGCTGATATCCTTAGGATTTGTTGAGATACCTCGATCTGTGCGGATGCTGTTGATAGTAGCTCTGGATTCACTTTGTTTTCATTTCAGAGCAAGCAATTGGTTTACAGCCATTAAAACTCAGCTCTCCTTCTTAGCAGATCATTCAGCTCTGTTGAACTTGTGACTAGAAGAGTATGTGTAGATTTAGAAAAACAAGTCTTAAAGCCCCAGTGTGTAACATTTGTTCATTATCAAAATCTGTGTTGCCCTTCACAAACTTGTCCTTTTTTATGAATATTGACCACCACCATCAATTCCTTTTGCGCTTACATGAACTGGGGTAGACGCATAGACAGTATATAAAAGGGTAGATGCTCCATAGCCATGCGCCATCTTGAAATACAGTAGCCTGTAAGGGACATAAAGGCTATACTGCTCCGCATTTCGCGGTTTTCACTCAGTGGCACTGACTGTGACGTATGCCAGAGAGGGAGGGGGAGAAGATTACTTGTGACTCACCGCCGGCAGATTTGAAAGCCTGTTGCGTCTATTATCGAGGACATGTAACTGAATCGCTGAGGAAATTAAAACGACAACGTGACAGGCAAAGGAACGCGACCAAAGTTAATAATGTTGTGGCTTTTCCAAGATGGAAAGAGCTCATGAGGATTTTAAAAGGGACGCCGAAGTTGCCTGATTTCTTCTCAACAGGTAATTCTGCCTATTTGTGTAAAAGTTTTATAGTTGCTACTTGCTTGGCTAACTATAGCACGGTTGTGCATAACGCTAGAACGACGTCTAGGATACTTTTCCTCGCGTCAATGATGAAAAAGGATTGTCTACCTTGTAACATAAACGTAATCATATGTGCCGTGATTTCCCTGGCAGACAAGTCACGTCATGGAGTTGACTAGCTACTAGAACAGCTGCGTGGAAACGATGAAGACACTAAGAGATCATTTCAGTTTCATTGACATTGTTCATGCTGCTCAGAGAAATATATTAAAAACACAAACCTCCGTTGCTTCTCTCCTACGCTGTAAACATCGCCTTACACTATTAATCTGGTACAATATACAGAATAACGATAGCACTGATACTTTACTAACATTAGCTTGCATATGTTTGGGAACCTGATAGCTGATGTTAGCAATGAAATGGTACCAAAAAATGCGTCAAACTATTATTACACTGGAAGGGACACTCATGGACGGTTGTCGCTAATTTGGGGTTCGTCCACCGTAGGAGTTATAACGCACTCGGAATGGGGGGGGCTAGAAAGTAATATTCAGTTGGTTGTCATATACAATTTCACCTCTAGATGGGAGAAATTCTTACACAATGTAGCTTTAAGAGACTAACGACTTACAGCGTTCTTCCAACTCTGCAATCCTTGCCTCTCTTTTCCTCTTCAAGTTGACCGCGAAGGAAGATGTGAAATCTCTAATAAATCCTTTAGTTACCTGCCATGTATATGCAGGGTCAGAAACTGTTAATTGATATAAATTCAGCCAGTTTGGTTCTAAATTCTGCATCAAAAGCTGTGTTCTGGAGAAGGGAATTATTAAATTGCCATCTCCTAGATCTTTCTCCTAACATATCACAACAGAATGTGGTTATCAGTGCATTGTGATCAGACAGAATTGCTGGTTCTATTGTTAGCATGTGAAACATTGCCTTACGCTTACTGGAGCACAAAATATAATCAATGCGGAAGTGGGTAAGGTGACGTGAGGAAAAAAAAGGTGTAATCCTTGCTAGTAGGGTTGTGCATCCTCCATATATCTGTAAACTGGTGGGATTCCACAACTACTCTAAACATGTCTGATATATGTTTCTGGGCTTTTGTGTGATTGACCCCTGATCTATCCTGATTTAAATCTAGTACTGCATTCATATCTCCCCCTATAATTAGTGAATATTCATCGAGAGAGAGCAATTCATTGGTTAGGCGCGGGAAACTTTCATTATATGTAGAGGGTGCATATACCGAAACAAAGGCTATTTTCCTACTCCTTATCGTCGTACATATACAAGATATCCTGCCTGATAAGACTTTACTGCTTTTGTCTACAGCAGGGATCTTCAACAGGGGGTCCAGTACCCCTGGGGGGTCCTCAGAGTCAATGCAGGGGGGCCTCAAAATTATTGTTTAACATCAGTAAACATGAATCCAACATATTGGCAATTATAAATCCCCACTGCTTACTGGCCTGTAGGTCAGTAGGGTAGCCATTCACAGGTTCAGTTAATCCTAACGATTCACTGTGCCACATTTATGTTTAACATTCAAACGTGATTTATAAAATCATGTCAACAATTATTAGGCTATTTTAATAGCTTAGTATTCTATGTGGAAAAAAGGTATGTATAAAGGTTTTAGGCCACCCTCCATGTTATTGTAGGCCCAGTTTAATAGGCAACTTAATTTTATAGAATGTGTAGTAGGGGGTCCCTGCTCTGTCTCTCTTTCAGTTAAGGGGTCCTTGGCTTAAAAAACGTTGAAGTGAGAGCACATTTCCGCGACAGCAACACAATGGAGCCGTTGGTTTTGGTGTTGTCAGCAACCTTAAAGTATTTATTTTGTAGACGATTTACATCTCTTTTACGTAAATGTGACTCCTGTATAAGCGCCACGTCTATGTTTTCCTTCTTAAATAGTCCAGGAAGCTCGTTTGATCGGCCCGTTTAGCCCCCTGATGTTGACTAAAAGGATTGAAAAATCAGCCATCTTCAAAATGTACACGCATACATGTCTTGAGTACCCTACTGGAATTTGCTGATAAATCTATAGCAAAGGGTGAACTATTAGCTCTGAGCAAGGTGTGGTGAAAACATAAAAAATTTTATAAATCCCCTAACCCTCTGAGACCGCAGACCCTCTCCCCTATTTGTAAGATGCGTGACCACATCAAACACAGTTCGCGCAAAACTCCAGCTCAAAACTGCACCTCCTGTCTTAAGTCACAGGTTAATTGAAACAGGTCTAGTGAACAATGTTATAAACACCGTAGAACTAGGTCTCAACCAGCTATTAAGTTCTGAAATAGGCCATGTGAAAATCAATTTCTGGAATAAGCTATGGAAAAACACATCAATCTAGTTGGAGCAACAAACAGACTATGAGCTGAACAGACCGCCTCCCTTATGTTCTTTCAGTCTGGCTAAATGTTAACAAACAGACTGTAAATTGACCAGACAGTATTTACTGAGCCTTGTGGAACGCCAATCTCTGTAACAGGATGGTATGGTCAATAGTGTCAAAGGCAGCACTAAGATCTAGTAAGACAAGTATGGAGACAAGTCCTTTGTCTGAAGCAGTTAGAAGGTCGTTAGTAATTTTCACCAGTGCCGTCTCTGTGCTATGATGCTTTCTAAATCCTGACTGAAAGTCCTCAAATAAACTATTGCTATGTAGGAAATCACATAACTGATTAGCAACTACCTTCTCAAGGATTTTGGAGAGGAAGGGAAGGTTAGATATAGGTCTATAGTTGGCTAAGACCTCAGGATCGAGGGTGGGTTTTTTCAGAAGAGGTTTTATCACAGCTACTTTAAATGACTGCGGTACATAACCTGTTAGTAAAGACATATTGATCATATCTAGTAATGAAGTGTTAACAATGGGTAACGCTTCTTTAAGTAGCCTCGTTGGGGTGGGGTCTAAGACAGGTAGATGACTTAGCTGAAGAGACCTTTAACATTAATTGTTGAAGGTTTATAGGGTAAAAGCAGTCTAAGTATATGTCAGGTCTTGTCGTTCCTTCTAGCAGTCCTGCATTTAAAGGTGAACCGTTAGAAGTTGAGGGCAAAAGATGATTCATTTTATCTCTAATTGTTATAATTTCATCATCAAAGAAGCTCATGAAGTCGTCACTACTCAGAGCTATAGGAATAGATGGCTCAGTAGAGCTGTGACTGTCTGTCAGCCTGGCTACAGTGCTGAAAAGAAACCTTGGGTTGTTCTTATTTTCTTCTATTAGTGATGAGTAATAGTCTGATCTGGCATTTCTGAGGGCCTTCCTATAGGTTTTCAGACTGTCTTGCCAATCTAAACGAGATTCTTCCAGTTTTGTGGAACGCCATTTACTTTCAAGTTTTCGCGAGATTTGTTTTAGTTTGGGAGTTTAGGAGTTATACCAAGGTGCTAGTTTCCTTTGCTTCCTCATCTTCTTTTTGAGTGGAGCAACAGAGTCTAAAGTCGGCCGTAGGCAGGCCGTAGCACTGTCTACAAAATTATCAATTTGGGTGGGGACTGAAGTTAACAAAAAGGTCCTCTGTTATATTAAAGCACGACATTGAGTTAAATGCTGTTTGAATATCTTCCTTAAATTTAGCTATAGCACTGTCAGATAGGCATCTAGTGTAGAAGCTTTTATCTAATTTCATATAGTCAGGTAGTAGGAATTTGCAAGTTATTAAAATGGTCTGATAATAAAGAATTCTGCAGAAATACTATTAAATCTTCAATTTTGATGCCATATGCCAGCAAAAGATCGAGGGTGTGGTTAAAACAATGAGTGGCCTTATGCACACTGACTGAAACCAATTGAATCTAATAGTGAGTTGAAAGCAATACTAAGGCTATCGTTGTCAACATCTACATGGATATTAAAATCACCTACAATCAGGGATGTAGTGGAGGCTAAACGCACGTAAACGCCGTTTACGCACCTCCCAAAATTCAGAAATAGCGTTTACCCACCTCCAAAGTGCGTTTATCCACCTCTAAATTGTGTTTATCCACCTCTAAATAGCCTATAGTTCCTAAGACATTTTAAATTAAGCTTATGTCGTTTTAGTTTCATATTTTTCATTATTAGTTTCATAGATTGTTAAACCTAAGACGAAGTCTTTCATATTGCGCTGCTTACTCTCAGTGTTGACCAATCTCTTGCGGTGTTTGTTTGTAAAGCCCACAATGTCGCCTTCCAGGCAGCTATGCCTGGAAGGCACTAGGATTAGGCAACATGGATGTATTAAGTGCCTTGAACTAAGTCAACGGTCGCAGCCAAGGCCGCTTTAATGCACGGGCTTACCTGGGCTGAAGCCCAGGGGGCTCACAAGTTCAGGGGCCTCCCATATTCACGTTAGTGATGAGCTGAAAAGGTCATATAGTTTTCTAACTTGTCAGGTTTTCTGTCAATCACTCTAATCGCAGGTTACATGGCTGCTGATTGATCCAAATTAGGAGTGACCCACGTGGCCCCATCGCCTATGGCCCGTGAGCTTACCTATCAGAATGTCTATAGTTAGTTTTGGGGTGTGTCCCTCTATGACTGAGTGATGTCTTCTGTACCGTTCTGTACTGGTTTGCGCTTGAGAGCAACAGCGGGATATTTTTAATTAAATCATTAAAGTCATTTCTGACAACGTTTTAGGCAAGAAATGAACTGTTTAGATTTCGAATATAGGCAGTCATCCGAAAATCGTTGCCGAATTGACAATTTGCTTCAAAGTTTTCGGAGTTGAGAAGCTCAGCTGGTGGTGGCCCCATGGATGCATTAAGAGAACGGTGGTCCGGATTGCTCGCTCGCTGGCCGGCCATGATGCTGGGACGCCCCGATGTAAGTTGCCGGTCTGTCAGACCGATCTCGTAAATAAGAGGCTTTTATTTCACCGTTGACGGATTGTTTGTTTAAATATCACAAACCTTGTCCATCATAAGAGTAACGGGAACGTGTGGTTAACTGTCTTTTACCGTTAAACTCCACAAGCGCCTGGTCGCCGACACACACACACACACACACACACACACACACACACACACACACACACACACACGGCCACAGGCAGCGAGAGAGAGAGAGAGAGAGAGAGAGAGAGAGAGAGAGAGAGAGAGAGAGAGATACCTTCGGGAGACTTGTTTAAATTATGACATAGGCTACATTAGATTTAGTATACAGTTCATACTTTTTTTTGGCGTAATTCTTTTCTGATTTTAATGCTATAAAGACCGTTGCCGTGCTTGCATCACTCCCCTTACCCCTCCTAGGCCAGTGGAAATGCACTTTCACTGTCACCTCTATCAGCTATAACGGTTCATTTTTAGTAGGCTATATTTTAGAACCTATCCATAACCCTTTTTTGCTATTTGCCTCATTATTTGATATACAAAAATATAAATAATGTCACACAGCGAATTAGTAATCATTTAAAAAATAATAATAATATAAAATCCAGCTCCTGCATGTGATTGGTTCACAGGGCTTGCTGAGGCTCCTACTTTGATCTGTTGCTGTTCTTTGCTAATGCTGTTATCAGTTATTATCAATGTTTGTGCAGACAGGTGATGGTTGGTGATGTTTTTCATAATATCGTTTGAAATCATACTTTCACACATTTTGGTTTTATCATCACCATAAGTTGCTGTGTGTGGTTGTTACATAAAGTATCTTGTGTTTATGCTCAGGTGGACTCAGTGATATGTTAATAACAATATTATGGTGATGTCTGGCTCAAAGAGGGAAAACTCACTGTTGTATGCCTCGAAAGAAACTAATGCATTTTGTGATATAGACTACCTAGATATTACACTTTTTTAAAATGAGACTGTAAATCGAGGGGATGGGGGGCCTACAAAACCTCTCAGCCCCGGGGCCTAACATTAGGTTAAGGCGGCCCTGGTCGCAGCGCTGCCTTGAAGTCAACGTTGGGGGCTTAAAACACCATCGAGCATCTCTTGCGTAGCCAGCAGGAAGCAGCAGACTGCATTTTATATACTGTCTATGACTGCATCAAGACTCATCAGTTCTCTTAATACATCCATGGTCACTAGCCCAAACTAGCCTACATGTCTCATGTAATAAATTGTAAAAATAGATGTCCGGCAATTTTTTAAGCGGCGTCAAGACAGCAGCCCTCCTCCTGATGCAAGCAAACGGCCTCGGCTACAAGCCCAAAGTGAGTGAGCTCGAAAAACAGTACTAAACTTCATGTTTTTTAGGTTAATTTGGTTCACAGTAGATTCATGCCACTGACTCAACAAGTCACCTCTACCTGTTCCCATTAGCCCATGTTACATGTAAAGTTCAGGATACATTATCAGATAAATAACTGGATGTAATTATGCATTCTCTGACATTTAAACCACTGGACGTTTGTGACAACAAGCTCTCTTTGCTAGTCACCTAGCTAGTTAATGTTATCGCTATAGCCGTTCGCGGTTTTGCGGGTACGGTAAACGTTTCTATGGAAACGGCGAGTTGAACCAATCAGAGGCGCTGTTAAGCTTTGGACTGTGGGTAGTGTAGTTCTTCTCCATAAGATTGCGGCTAAAAACATGTTTTTCTAGTAACAAGGTTGATTTCATACAGACCTCTAGCTTCTACAGGAGCAGAAACAAAATGAGACATTTGAGGATGTCATCCTGGGCTTTTGGGAAACACTGATCCACATTTTTCTGACATATTGTAGACCAAACAACTAATCGATTGATCGAGAAAATATTCAACAGAATAATCGACTATGAAAATAATCCCAAATCCCTAATCATTATGTACAAGTGCATTGCATTGGAAGCCCTGGATATAAGCCTCCCTCTCTATCTCTTAAATATTTTTGTTCTCTCTGTTTTGTCATTTAGTAAACTTTATAGATTTCAACCCTATTATTCCTTCTTGAGTCTCTTTAACAAGAGCTTAGATTAATGTATGAATTGAATAGTGATTGTGTGACCTATGATGAGGAAACAATCAGTGATACCCTTGGTAGTACCATCAAATGATAGCCTATAGCGATGTCATCAGGATACACATACACCGGTAGGCAGTGGCCCACCTTAAAAGGTGACCACGTCGTGGTCCACCAGAATTTATAGTTTACCCACCTCTTTTTTTACCACTACACCTCTGCCTACAATAAGTATTTTGTCTGATTTAAGGATTACACATGATAAAAACTCGGAGAATTCAGATACAAAATTCTGAATATGGACCTGGAGCTCAGTAAACAACAACAAATATAATTGGCTGTACTGTTTTCCATGTTGGATGTTGAAGATTAAGAACAAGGCTTTCAAACGAGTTATAATTTAGTTTAGGTTTAGGATTAATTAACAGGCTTGAATCAAATATGGCTGCAACTCCCCCTCCTCGGCCTGAGCCTCTAGGAATTTGAGTATTATTATGACTGGGAGGAGTGGAAGCACATCTTACTATTATTACTAATATCAAACTTGGGTTGTCATGGTTTATGACTGATAATAAACTCGGTCAGGTTTTTTGATATGAGAGCGGCTCCGTCCAAAGTGGGATGAATGCCGTCTCTCCTAATCAGACCAGGCCTTCCCCAGAACGCCCCCCAGTTATCTATGTAGCCCACATCATTAGCTGGGCACCACCCTGACAACCAGCGGTGGAAGGATGACATGCGGTGGTACATGTCATCGCTGATCAGGTTTGGCAGGGGTCCAGAGAAAACTACCGAGTCCGACATTGTCTTTGCATATGCGCAAAGTGACTTAACATTAATTTTAGTGATCTCCGATTTGCGTAATCGGGTATCATTACCACCTACGTGGAGTATGATCTGGCTGTATTTACGGTTATTTTTAGCCAGCAGCTTTAGATAGGATTCCACATCGCCCACTCTGGGCTAAAACATTGCAGTTCTGCTGCAGGTTTTGGGACGGGTTGCACTGGCCAGTTTTGATTATTTGGGGGGTGTTGTAACCCCCCGAACCCCCTGTAAATTACGCCTATGACAAGACGTCACTCAAATGAGCCATACAACCCTGCGGAAATCACTTTTTTTTTGGTCTGAATGAGCACACAATGGAACTGAACATTGAGTGAACAAAATATCACTAAAGCACACACTTTTACGAATCATCCTTGCATGTTACCGTTATTTCTAGTTAAGCAGTTCACAAATACACATATGTATCATGTAGCACAACGTTAAGTTATCAAAAAATTAATCTGTACATGATTCACATACAGAAATGCAATGGGATGAGGCTAGGACACTCACTGGACGTTGTGACATGACACATGCAGACGTTAACGCTGTGACACACTGGAACACACTGACACATGTAAGTGGATGCAGGACAGCAGCTCTGCAGTGGTGCTCTGGGTAAAGACAGACACCCACAAGTTTTCTCAGAAGAGTTCAAATCATATTACGGTTTTAATAATCTTGCTCCCACGGCAGGTTAAAAGAAGGCTCACAGTGTGTGTGTCTATTAATGCTCAGGTAATTTGTTCCACAGAGTTGATGGCTTGAGGGAGAAACATCAAAGACAGAGAGGCAGGAAAAGAAATTAAGCCAGAGGCGCTTTGGTTACTTTCATTTTCTCGCCTCTCTGCCTCCTCTTTTGTCACAGATGGCAGTGCTGGCGAAGTAAGATATGTCTGTGTGGTGGTCAGGTTGGATGTGGTGGCTTGTACCTGTTAGAACTGGTTGAAGTTTAATGCACATTGAGGTACTTCAGCGTAATGCACAGGCTTGATATTTTGAACTAAAAACTATAGCCAATATTTTAATTTAATCTTCTATTCTCTATCTAATCTATTTAAAAAAGAAAATCTTTTTCAGATGCAGGTTCACTGTTCACGTCTTGGTCCATTCTCCTGCTATAACTATCTAGTTATATTCTCCATGAATAAACATCTCAAATACAGTCTGAAATGTTAGCTGAGGCTAGTTGGCAGGTCAGTTGATTCACGGCTTCCGGTCACTACTCCTGTGGCAGACCACACTACCCCCTTCTATTTTTAGACTTTTTATATTTTTAGACCTTTCATCGCTATTTGTAGACTTTGCGATAGACATCAAAAAGTGCTGGTTGTTGTTGTTTTGCACATACAGTTGTGTTCAAACTAATAGCAGTCCAACATCGCTAACCTCAGAAATAAAGATTTTTGGTAGGTGATATTTCTACATGGCAAATAATTTACTAGTAAGTGTTGTAGAGGAGCCCCTGTAGTCTCCACCACGATGTCTCCACTTGACCGCGGTTCTGTTTCTGCTCCAACTTTTGACATTAGTAAGTACATTGCTTTAGTCCCTCCATTTCGTGAGTCCGAGGTTGACTCATATTTCAGCGCTTTCGAGCGGATAGCTGTTGCCCTGAGTTGGCCCAAAGAGTTCTGGTCCCTTCTCCTCCAGTGTAATTAGTGGGGAAAGCTCAATAAGTCTGTGCCAGTCTATCTATTGAAGAGGTATACGCAGAGGTTGACCCTCGTTTCAAGCCGTTCGTTTCTCACGGGTTTGTTTCTGTAACCGGCGAGGAATCGGATAAAGTGCCGGTTACCATTCTTCGAGATACAGCCGCCTATCATTCATTCATGCTGGCTAGTGGTCTGCCACTCTCAAACAAAACTTCCTGTTTTTCTGATTTGCTGGTGTGATGAATTAAAATGAGTGAACTTAACGCCCCACTTCACATGATCTACTTACATTCAGCGCTTGTGTCAGGACAGGTGAAAGTTGCTGTGCTCCCACAGTTCCCGATTAGTGGCATTTTGTTTATTTTGGGTAACGATTTGGCCGGAGGAAAGGTGTTTCCTCTGCCCGAAGTAGTTAATGATCCCATTTTGGTTGCGTCTGTTTGTTGCCCCTCCTCTGTCTCTTCTGCTGTGTCTGTGCCAAATTTGTTTCCTGTGTGCGCAATTACGCGCACACAGGCTCGTAAATTAGGTGAAGCTGTGGACTTCTCTGAGTTGTTTATGGCTACATTAGATGAGGGTGAACCCTCCTTGTCAGTGTCCTCTGCTACTGAGTGTGAAAATGTTTCAAAATGTGTCAATGAGTTTGATCTCTTTCCTGCTGACAGACCTGAGTTTAAACGTGACCCGAGAAATGATGATTGATGTGCAGATAAATTATCCATCTCTAACTTTGTGTCTGTGCGCCGCGCCGCGGTACCCTGAGGCCATCCCACTGCGCACTCTCAGAGCAAAATCAGTTGTGAAAGCTCTCATTAAATTATTTTCAACTTTTGGCCTGCCTAAAACCATGCAGAGTGACCAAGGTACAAATTTCATGTCCAAACTGTTCGCACAGGTAATGAGAGAGCTAAAAGTTAAACATGTAACATCAAGTCCTTACCATCCAGAGTCCCAAGGTGCACTGGAGAGGTTCCACCAAACATTAAAATCCATGTTGCATAAATATTGTCTTGAGTCTAACCGGGAGTGGGATGAGGGCCTCCCCCTACTGTTATTCGCCATGCGTGAAACTCCTCAGGAGTCTTTGGGTTTCAGCCCTTGTGATTTGGTGGTTTTCGGCCATACTGTGCACGGTCCCCTTCGGCTCCTTAAAGAAAAGTGGTTGTCAGTGTCGCCAAAAACTGAGCATAATGTGCTGGATTATGTCAGTTCTTTTTGTGAGCATCTCAACTATGCGTGTCAGTTAGCCCGAGATAACTTGGCACAAAGTCAAGCTAAAATGAAGCGTCGTTATGACAAACCAGGTCTGTTCCAACCAGGTGAAAAGGTTTTGGTGCTGCTTCCATTGCTTGGATCGGTTTTGGGGTCCATACACAATGGAGAGAAAAATGAGTGACACAGACTATGTTGTTCAAACTCTAGAAAATCTAGAGTATGCCATATTAACATGTTGAAACGTTACTTTTCCAGAGTGAGTGATTCCTTGACGTCTCCTGCTGCGCCCGTGATGTCCATGTCCACTGCTCCTCGTCAGTACAATCTTGCTGATGATGGGTTGGCAGAGAAAAGTGGTTTGATGCCGGCTGCTTCTTTGAGAAATTCAGAAGTACTGAGTGACTTGGAGGGTTTGTTGTCCCATCTGTCTGACTCAGCTTGTGTGGATATTATACTGTAGGTTTGATTGAGGATAACCTGTTGCTTTTCTCTGACCATCCTAGTCAAACATCTGTCCTGTACCATGACAATGACGTGGAGGGCCACAAACCCATTAAGCAACATGCATATAGAGTAAATGCAGCAAAAAGGGCTATGATGCAGCAGGAGGTGAGTTATCTGGTTGAGCATGGATTAGCTGTTCCCAGTACTAGTGCGTGGAGCTCCCCTTGTATTTTGGTTCCGATACCCAACAACACCCCTTGTTTTTGTAACGATTACCGAAAAGTACAAAACAAAACATTTCCACTCCCTAGGATGGAGGATTGAATAGATCGTGTAGACTCCGCCAAATATGGGACAAAGCTGGACCTGTTAAAAGGTTACTGGCAAGTTCCTTGCAGTATTGTGAGGTTTATCTCGGGTCTAGCTCACAGCCTATCCAAGTGTCACATGTGTGACCAAATTGGTTGCACTCTGGAGCCCTGTATGTGTATGCTTGTGTTTGTTGTCTGTAGCTGCTCTCTTAATAAAGTTGTTGAATTGAATTGAGAAGGGTAAAATGACATATTTTAGGATTTTTTTCCCACCAGTGTTAATCTATTACATAAACGGATGTGCTATTGTCAATTAGCCATTTAGCCATTGCTAATCCAGGACATGATTAAAATCTAAACAATCTGATCCTTTCACAGATGCAGATGAGTTTAGGACGAGATTGCAAACATCTCTCAATCCGACTGCACGCGTTTGGAATTTTTTTAGTTTGACTAGTTTAGTCGCTTGAAAATAAGAACTTGAGATTCAGATTCAGGTTTAAAATTCTTCTGTGTTCATACAGCCACTATCCTTGCTTTTTTTGCCTTCTACTCGTTCATGCATTCACTTAGGTCACGTTAACCTCATTTTCAGCAAATGCCGCTCTACAGCAGGTGCTCTGGGTTGGCCTTGCCGTGGGCGTGTGTGATTCAAAGCCTGACAAGAGTTGAAAATGTTAATATTTTTAACAAGACACCCTGCTGCAGCTAATGCCCACCACTCCCACTTAGCTAAACGGCAGTTATGGGGGCATAAATTAAATAGTGCCTTTGTGTATCTTAACAGACGCAAAATGCTGCAACTCCTCACTCCCTAACTAGAAGCTTTATCAAAGAGGAGAGTTTTAAGTTTACTCTTAAATGTGGTGACGGTGTCTGCCTCCCGAACCCAGACTGGGAGCTGGTTCCACAGGAGAGGAGCCTGATAGCTAAACGCTCTGGCTCCCATTCTACTTTTAGAGACTCTAGGAACCACAAGTAACTCGGCATTCTGGGAGCGCAGTGCTCTAGTGGGACAGTAAGGTACTATGAGCTCTTCAAGATATGATGGTGCTTGACCATTTAGAGCTTTGTAAGTCAGGAGAAGGATTTTAAATTCAATCCTGAATTTTACAGGAAGCCAATGCAGAGAAGCTAATACAGGACAAATATGGTCTCTTTTCTTAGTTCTTGTCAGAACAGCTGTCAGCTTGTCAGAAACACTGCAGCATTCTGGATCAGCTGGAGAGTCTTAAGGGTTTTATTTGAGCATCCTGATAATAAGGAATTACAATAGTCCAGCCTGGAAGTAACAAATGCATGGACTAGTTTTTTTTAGCATCGTTCTGAGACAGGATGTTCCTAATTTTGGCAATGTTATGAAGGTGAAAAAAGGCTGTTCTTGAGGTTTGTTTTAAGTGGGCATTAAAGGATATATCCTGATAAAAAATAACTAGATTTAGATAGTAGTGCTGGAGGCCAGGGCAATACCATCCAGAGTAACTATATCTTTGGATAATGAGGTTCGGAGGTGTTTAGGACCCAGCACAATCACCGCAGTTTTGTCTGAGTTTAACATCAGAAAATTGTAGGTCATCCATGCTTTGATGCATGCTTGGAGTTTAGTTAACTGACTGGTTTCGTCTGGCTTAACTGATAGGCATAGTTGGGTGTCATCTGCATAACAATGAAAGTTAATTGAATGTTTCGTAATACAACCCCAAATCAGAAAAAGTTGGGACAGTATGAAAAAAGAAAGTAGTGATTTCTAAATGTACTTTGACTTGTATTTCATTGCAGACAACGTAAACACAAAATATTTCATGTTTTGTCTGGTCAACTTAATTTCATTTGTAAATATACATACTTACCTGTCATTCAGACCTGCAACACATTCCAAAAAAGGTTGGGACAGGAGCAATTAATCAGTAATCAGGTAAATTGGTTAAATAATGATGTGATTTGAAACAGGTGATGTCAACAGGTGATTGTAATTATGATTTGGTACAAAAGCAGCATCCAAGAAAGGTCTAGTCCTTTAGGAGCAAAGATGGGCCGATGATTGCCAGTTTGCCAACAAATACGTGAGAAAATTATTGAAATGTTTAAAAACAATGTTCCTCAAAGAAAGATAGGAAGACATTTGCTTATTTCACTTTCAACAGTGCATAACATAATTAAAAGATTAAAGGAATGTGGAGGAATTTCAGTGCGTAAAGGACAAGGGCGCAAGCCTAAGCTGAACAACCGTTCTCCGATCCCTCAGGCGGCACTGCATCAAGAATCGTCATTCATCTATAAGCGATATCACCACATGGGCTCAGGACTACTTTGGCAAACCTTTGTCAAGTACCACAATACGTAGTTACAGCCACAAATGCCAGTTAAAACTGTACTGTGCCAAAAGGAAGCCCTATGTTAACAGTGTCCATAAGCACCGTTGACTTCTCTGGGCTCGGAGGCATCTGGGATGGACCATCACACAGTGGAAACGTGTACTGTGGTCAGATGAATCAATATTTCAGGTATTTTTTGGGAGAAATGGAAGCTGTGTACTCCGGACCAAAGAAGAAAAGGATCATCCAGACTGTTACCAGCAACAAGTCCAAAAGACAGGGTCTGTCATGGTATGGGGTTGTGTCAGTGCCCTTGGCAAAGGTAACTTGCACTTCTGTGATGGCACCATTAATGCTGAAAAGTACATAGAGATTTTGGAGCACAATATGCTGCCTTCAAGAAGACATCTTTTCCAGGGACGTCCATGTATATTTCAACAAGATAATGCAAAACCACATTCTGCACACATTACAAAGTCCTGGCTGCGGAGGAAGAGGATACGGGTACTTGACTGGCCTGCCTGCAGTCCCGACCTGTCTCCAATAGAGAATGTGTGGCAACGAAGACCCCGTACTGTTGCCCACCTTAAGACTTGTTTGCAGCAAGAATGGGACAAAATTACACATGAAACACTTCATCACTTGGTGTCTTCAGTCCCTAAACGTCTTTTAAGTGTTGTGAAAAGGAATGGCAACATTGCAAAGTGGTAAATGCTTTACTGTTCCAACTTTTTGAAATGTGTTGCAAGAACCAAAATAGGAATTTTGTTTTTTTGAAAAAAAAAAACAATAAAAATCATGACGAACACATTAAATTATGTGCTGTTGTATTGTCTGCAATGAAATACAAGTCAAAGTACATTTAGAAATCACTACTTTCTTTTTTTATTTGTGTTTTCCATACTGTCCCAACTTTTTCTGATTTGTGGTTGTAATATTGCCTAGGGGAAGCATATACAAAGTGAACAGAATTGGTCCAAGCATTGAGCCTTGTGGAACGCCATGGTTAACTTTAGAGTACCTGGAGGATTTATCGTTAACATTTACAAATTGAGATCGATCAGAGAAATAGGACTTAAACCAATCGTTAACATTTACAAATTGAGATCGATCAGAGAAATGGGACTTAAACCAGCTTAGTGCAATTCCTTTAATGCCAACTAAGTATTCCAGTCTCTGTAACAGGATGGTATGGTCAATAGTGTTGAAAGCAGCACTAAGATCTAATAAGACAAGTATGGAGACAAGTCCTTTGTCTGAAGCAGTTAGAAGGTAATTAGTAATTTTCACCAGTGCCGTTTCTGTGCTATGATGCATTCTAAATCCTAATCCTGACTGAAAGTCCTCAAACAGGCTATTGCTATGTAGAAAATGACATAATTGATTGGTGACTACCTTCTCAAGGATTTTGGAGAGGAAGGGAAGATTGGATATAGGTCTATAGTTGGCTAAGACCTCAGGATCGAGGGTGGGGTTTTTCAGAAGAGGTT